>MCJB01018683.1:0-93234 GCA_002018475.1 Nicotiana obtusifolia | reverse complement strand
AAAAAAAAAAAAAAAAAAACTTGTTTCATCACTCCAAGAGCCTTCCTTAACTTTTGAAAAAGCTTAATCTTCAAAGGCTTGGTGAAAATATCCGCAATTTGGTCTTGTGACTTCACGTGCTCGTGCTCCATAACTTTATTTTCATGTTGTTCAACCTTGTATCCTAAAGGTTGATTACTGAAAACCTCTTCCTCCAAAACACCATTCAAGAAATCCGACTTCACATCCATTTGATGAACTTTTCATTGATTTTAAGCTGCCAAAGAAATAATAAAACGAAACCGATGCAAATACCTCACCATAGTCAATATCGGCCTTTTGCTTGTATCCCTTGGTAATCAATCTTGCTTTGTACCTTTCCACCTTACCCTTGAAATTTTTCTTCAACTTGTACACCTATTTGACACCAATGGTGCTTTTGCCTTTTGGAAGTGTAGCTAATTTCCAAGCATCATTTTTCTTGATTGCCTTGATTTCTTCATCCATGGCATCTCTCCATTTAGCATTGTGGGAAGCATCTTCATAAGTTAAAGGCTCACTATTCACCAACAAATAAAAGTGAGTCAAATCATATAAATCTTTTCTTACCACTTCGGTATTTTCATACAACTCATGAAGACTTTTAGTTTTCTGAGGCACTTCACTTGAAGAACTTGAACTTGACTCATCTTTTTCTTGAACTTGTGCTGGAGGTGTTGAAGGTGGTGTGATAGGTTGCTCCGTAAATTCTTCATCATTATCTTCATCAAAGAAAGGAGTAAAAGAGTAATCTTGATCTTTAGTTTTCCATTCACACGCATTATCTTCATCAAACTCAACATTTTTGCTTATGGTAACGTAAAAGAGTAATCTTGATCTTTAATTTTTCATTCACAAGCATTATCTTCATCAAACTCAACATCTCTGCTTATGGTGACCTTGCCATTCTTTGGGTTATATAATTTATAACCTTTAGAACTTTGATCATAGCCAATGAAAACATACCTCTCACTTTTATCATCAAGATTAGACCTCTTCTTATCCGACACGTGCATAGACAATGCTCCCAAAAACTCGCAAATGAGCAACTTTTGCTTGAAACCACTCCGAGCCTCTTGAGGTGTTTTGGCACGAATACTCTTGCCGTGACACTGATTTGACAATACACTTGTCACGACCCTATTTTTCCACCCTCGGGAGCCGTGATGGCGCCTACTACTGGTAGCTAGGCAAGCCAATTAACCAAATTATTTACCTTATTTCTATTTTTAAATTTATTACAACTAAATAACATTATAACTTAATGTGCGGAATAATAATATTTAAGACTTAAAATATCGCTATTAAAATCTTAATAACGAAACTACCCAAGATTTAGTGTCACAGCTTCACAGACTGTCTAAGAGTACTACAAATAAGGGCCTGAAAGAAATAACAAAATACTGTCTCTGGGACAAAATAGAAGAAACAGGTAAAATAGATAACAGGAGACGCCAAGGTCCGCGGACGCCTGCAGGACTACCTCGGGTCACCTGATCAGCAAGAAGTTGATAGCTCACTGCGATCGGAAATCTTTAGCGTGAGGATCTGCACAAAAGAGTGCAAAGTATAGTATCAGCACAACCGACCCCATGTGCTGGTAAGTGCCTGGCCTAACCTCGACGAGGTAGTGACGAGGCTAGGACCAGATTCCAAATAGACCTGTACAGTTTTATATATATATATATATATATATATATATATATATATATATCTACAACAGAAAGATAAAGGTAATTAAACAAATAAAGATGGGGAAGGAAAACATGCTTCGGGGTAACAGATAAAACAGACCATCAGAGAATCATAAGGAAACTACAATTTAACTTTTAACCCGAATAAAGAGAAATACAGACAACTTTTACTTTCAGTACCATCTTGTTGCAGGCGTGCAACCCGATCCCATTTCTCATATCTTGTGGTAGGCGTACCACCCGCTCCCATTTCATTATATCTTGTGGTAGGCGTACTACCCGCTCCCATTTCATTATATCTTGTGGTAGGCGTACCACCCGCTCCCATTTCATTATCACAACAATCACAAGAAATCCCGGCAAGGGAACAAAAGCAATATCAGTATCAATACAAACTTTACAGGGATTTTCAAAAGACAAAACTGTCCACACTGTTAAGTGAGACTGCTAAGTCAGATTGCTGAAGAGAGTCTTCAACAGTCTGAATTACCATATCAACAATTCACATACAACTTATTGTATAAACCAACCTAAACTTTTATTTCAGTAGTTCATTCCCATGGAACTCTCATTGTTTCAAATTAAATGTGTTCGTAAACTTTATGAGATTTTCAAGGAAAAAGAAATAAAATTTTTAATTGTTAACAATATATCAATTGGCGCTTAAGGGCCGTGAGGTCAAAATTTGCAGTATTACATCCAAGTTTAATTTACTTTGGATTGAGTAATATCGACAAAAGACCCTAGGAAACTTTGGTCAAAAAAAACATGTGATTCATGGGTGTAAAAACCCCCGGTAAATAGAAATGAGATTGAAATGCATTTTTAAATAAAATAAGATCAGAAACACATTCAACTAAAGAAACATTCACAATCATGTTAGAAATACATAGCTTTGCAAGTGGCATTCAATAATCAGTAGCAGTTCTAGAAACAGATACAAAATTTTCAAAAAATAAAATAAAATAATATATATATATATATATATATATATATTAAACGGTTGCAACATAGAAGAATGAATCTGACCATTTCTTTTGATTGAGCATATTTTATTCCATTAGCACTCCATCTGTTATACCATAGATTTGCACCCATGCAATAGAAGACTCATTTTAACATGAAATTCTACTTTTATACATAACCATTACAGCCAGACGATGAAAGGCTCAGACTAAGAACACTCACGGTCATGCTCGACACCAACGTATAGATACTCGTCACCATGCCTATGCGTCGTACTCAACAAGAAGCAATTTACATAAAGTACACAACTCCTAATTCTCAAGCTAAGGTTAGACCGGATACTTAGCTCGAAAGAAAACGCAGTGACCCGATTGACTCGAATTGGAACCTTCCCTTCCGTCTAAACCTCGAACCCCAAAACCAAGGAAAACAAATATGTACTCTCTTCTCCTCGCTACAAATTTTCTTCCCAGATTCTTTCTCGCCTTTGTTCCTTTTTCTCTATATTTCCGTTTTCCAATTTCGTTCTCCTCCCTTTTTTATTTCTTTCTAAGTGCTGAAAAATGATGAAACTAGAAGAGACTTATAGAGAGAGGAAATCGTGGGGTGTGTGCTGAGTGAACGTGAGGGGTTGAGGTAAAAGACGTGAGTGTGTGGGAAGTGTTGGGAAGTTGGTTAGATCAAATAGGACTTAATCTTGATAAGCCTCTAAGGATCCTATTCCTATCCAATCTCTTTTTTTTTCCCTAATATATAGACTATTAAAATAAAATAAGTTTTATATATTAAATTTTCCTTATTCGCACTATGTGATATATCATATTTGTAAAAGAAAAGAACACCAAAAATATTCAAAGTAGGAAACCTACGCCTTAGAGTTCTTACCTGTAAGAGTCTTAATTAATAATAACAATATTACTAACTCCACCATATTCCCCGCAAAACTAATATGCAAGGGACGCGGCCATAATTATTCAGTGTTTGGATCAATCGAGCAGGTTTGTCTTAATTACACTTATGTGTATAGTTCTAAATTTTCTTATTCATATAAAGAATTATAAAGATTGATGTTTGCTGTAAGTTTCTTATCTGCTTCCCTATCTTATTAGTTTTAAACACTTATCTTGACGCTCCCATCTACTTCTATCATTAAGGAGTCCAACCCCTACTCGCGAGATTATGTTTTCCCAAGAGCTAACATTCTTGGATTCTTTAATCTTTGGATGCATGGTTATTTAAGCCTCGGAACACTGAATTCAATCTAAAATAAGTGATGACCCTTTGGGTCGTCACATTCTCCACCTCTATAATAACCGTTAGTCCTCGAACGGATAGAAGAAGGAAGTACCTGAGTCGGGGAAAAGATGTGGATAACGGCTCCGCATATCAGACTCGGACTCCCAGGTCGATGCCTCAGGAGGCTGACCTCTCCACTGAACACGAACAGAAGGAAAATTCTTCGACCTCAACTGACGAACCTGTCGATCTAGAATAGCTACCGGCTCCTCGTCATAAGACAAGTCCTTGTCCAACTGGATGGTGCTGAAATCTAACACATGAGATGGATCACCGTAATATTTCCGGAGCATGGACACATGAAAAACTGGATGCACGGCTGATAAGCTTGGGGGCAATGCAAGTATATAAGCCACCTCTCCCACTCGATCAAGAATCTCAAACGGACCAATGAACCTAGGGCTAAGCTTGCCCTGCTTCCGAAATCTCATCACGCCATTCATAGGTGACACTCGGAGCAATACCCGCTCACCAACCATAAAAGCCACATCTCGTACCTTGTGATCTGCATAGCTCTTTTCCCTGGACTGAGCCGTACGAAGCCTATCCTGAATGATCCTGACCTTGTCCATGGCCTCCTGAACCAGATCTGTACCCAACAACCGAGCCTCTCCCGGCTCAAACCATCCAACCGGAGATCGACACCGCCTACCATATAAAGCCTCATAAGGAGCCATCTGGATACTCGACTGGTAGTTATTGTTGTAGGCAAACTCTACTAAAGGCAAAAACTGATCCCACGAACCTCCAAAGTCAATAACACAAGCTCGGAGCATATCCTCCAATATCTGAATAGTCTGCTCAGACTGTCCGTCCGTCTGAGGATGAAATGCTGTACTCAACTCAACCTGGGTGCCCAACTCTCGCTGAACTGCCCTCCAGAAACGCGAGGTAAACTGCGTACCCCTGTCCGAAATGATAGATACTGGCACACCATGAAGGCGAACAATCTCCCGGATATAGATCTCAGCTAACCTCTCAGATGAATACGAGACTGCCACAGGAATGAAATGTGCTGATTTGGTCAGCCTATCAACAATGACCCAAACTGCGTCGAACTTCTTCCGAGTCTGCGGAAGTCCAACAACGAAATCCATAGTGATGAGCTCCCACTTCCACTCGGGAAGCTCAATCCTCTGAAATAATCCACCAGGCCTCTGATGCTCACACTTAACCTGCTGGCAATTCAAACACCGAGTCACGTACGCAACTATATCCTTCTTCATTTTACGCCACCAATAATGCTGTCGCAGATCCTGATACATCTTCGTGGCGCCCGGATGAATAGAATACCTGGAGCTATGGGCCTCCTTTAAAATCAACTCCCGACGTCCCTCTACATTAGGCACACAAACTCGACCCTGTAATCTCAAAACTCCATCATCACCTAAGGTAACCTGCTTGGCACCTCCACGCTACACCGTGTCTCTAAGGACACACAAATGGGGATCGTCAAACTGTCGATCACGGATACGCTCCAACAACGAAGAATGAGCAACCGTGCAAGCTAATACCCGACTAGTCTCAGAAATATCTAATCTCACAAACCGATTGGCCAAAGTCTGAACATCCAAGGCAAGTGGCCTTTCGCCGACCAGAATATAAGCAAGACTGCCCATACTGGCCGACTTTCTACTCAAGGCATCGGCCACTACATTAGCCTTTCCCGGGTGATATAAGATAGTGACATCATAATCCTTCAACAACTCCAACCACCTTCGCTGCCTCAAATTCAAATCCTTTTGCTTGAACAAATAATGAAGACTCTTATGATCCGTGAACACCTCACACGCCACGCCATACAAATAGTGCCTCCAAATCTTCAATGCGTGAATTATGGTTGCCAATTCTAAATCATGCACCGGATAGTTCTTCTCGTGAATCTTCAACTGCCTCGAAGAATAGGCAATGACCTTGCTCTCTTGCATCAACACTGCACCAAGCCCAATATGAGAGGCATCACAATAAACTGTGTAAGGCCCTGAACCTGTGGGTAGAACTAACACTGGTGCCGTGGTCAGAGCTGTCTTGAGCTTCTAAAAGCTCGCCTCACACTCATCCGGCCACCTGAACTGGGCACCCTTCTGGGTCAACCTAGTCATCGGGGCTGCAATGGATGAAAACCCCTCCACGAACCGACCATAGTAGCCTGCCATTCCCAAGAAACTCCGAATCTCTGTAGCTGATGCTGGTCTAGGCCAGTTCTTGACTGCCTCAATCTTCTTCGGATCAACCTGAATACCTTCTGCTGATACAACATGACCCAGAAATGCAACCGAACTCAACCAGAACTCACACTTTGAGAACTTAGCATACAACTGACTATCCTTCAGAGTTTGAAGAACCACTCTGAGATGCTGCTCGTGCTCCTCCTGGCTGCGGGAATATATCAGAATGTCATCAATAAAGACTATCACGAACGAGTCCAAATAAGGTCTGAACACTCGATTCATCAAATCCATAAAAGCTGTTGGGGCATTTGTCAACCCGAATGACATGACAAGAACTCATAATGCCCGTACCGAGTGCGGAAAGCTGTCTTAGGGACATCAGATGCTCTAATCTTCAACTGATGGTAGCCAGATCTCAAGTCAATCTTTGAAAATACCCTGGCACCCTGAAGTTGATCGAACAAATCATCAATCCTCGGCAATGGATACTTATTCTTGATTGTAACCTTGTTCAATTGTCGGTAATCGATACACATCCTCATTGACCCATCCTTCTTTTTAACAAACAACACCGGCGCACCCCAAGGCGAAACACTACGTCTAATGAAACCCTTCTCAAGCAAGTCTTGCAACTTCTCCTTTAACTCTTTCAACTCCGGCGGGGCCATGCGATACGGCGAGATAGAAATGGGCTGAGTGCCCGGAGCCAAATCAATGTAGAAGTCAATATCACTGTCGGGTGGCATCCCCGGCAGGTCGGAAGGGAAAACCTCAGGAAACTCACGAACCACGGGCACAGAATCAATGGAGAAAACCTCAGCACTGGAATCACGAACGTAAGCCAGATAGGCCAAACACCCCTTCTTGGCCATACGCCGAGCCTTCACATAAGAGATAATGCTACAGGTAGAATGACCAGGAGTCCCTCTCCACTCCAAACGAGGCACACCCGGTAAAGCTAAGGTCACAGTCTTGGCATGACAATCCGAGATAGCGTGGTGAGGTGATAACCAGTCCATCCCTAATATAACATCGAAATCAACCATGTCTAAAAGCAATAAATCTACACGAGTCTCAAGACCCCCAATCACTACAACACAGGAACGATGGCCTCAATCTACCACAATAGAATCACTCACCGGGGTAGACATATAAACAGGAACACTCAATGAATCACTAGGCATGACCAGATACGGTGCAAAATAAGATGAGACATACGAGTAGGTAGACCCTGGATCAAATAATACTGAAGCATCTCTACCACAAACCAGAACCATACCTGTAATCACTGCATCTGAAGACTCAGCCTCGGGCCGGGCTGGGAGAGCATAACATCGGGGCTGGGCCCCACCACCCTGAACCACACCTCTGGGACGGCCCGCTACTGGCTGGCTCCCACCTCTGTCGGCCTGAGCTCCACCTCTAGTGCCTCTACCTCCACCTCTAGCACCTCTACCCCCACCTCTAGCTAGCTGGGCGGGCTGCAGAACATATGGTGCCTGTACCATAGCACGACAACTCTGATGCGGAGAACTGCCCGAAGCTCGAGGGAAATACCTAGCAACGTGCCTAGTGTCGCCACAAGTAAAACAAGCCCTCGGCTGTCGACCCTGAAAACTCTGAAGCGGTGGTGCACTGATGGGCGCCGGTGGTGCACAGAAGGACTGTTGATCAAGATACTGCATCTGAGGACCACGGCTACTTGAAGCACCGTGAGAAACCTGAAGAGCTGACTGGAAGGGCCTAGGAGGATGGCCTCTACCATATGAATCTCTGCCTCCGGACGAAGTACCACTGAATCTTCCTGAATGATGGGGTCTCTTATACGACCCATGACCACCTCCATGCGACAGAACCATCTCAACTCTGCGAGCCACGTTGACCGCCTCCTGGAAAGTAATCTCACTCCCAGTCTCCCTAGCCATCTGAAGACGAATCGGCTGAATAAGACCGTCAATAAATCTCCTTACCCTCTCCCTCTCGGTAGGAAGTATGATGAGAGCATGCCGAGCCAAATCGATGAACCTGGACTCATACTGGGTAACCGTCATGGAACCCTGCTGGAGGCGCTCAAACTGCCTCCGATAAGCCTCTCTCTGAGTAACGGGGAGAAACTTCTCCAGAAACAACTCTGTAAACTGCTCCCAAGTCAAAGATGGCGACCCGGGTGGCTTAGTTAAGCAATAATCCCTCCACCAAGTCTTGGCGAATCCAGACAAGCGAAATATAGCAAAATCTACCCCATTGGTCTCAACAATACCCATGTTCCTGAGAACCTCGTGGCAGCTGTATAGGAAGTCCTGGGGATCCTCCGAAGAAGCACCGCTGAAAGTAGTGGTGAAGAGCTTGGTGAACTTATCCAGCCTCCACAAAGCATCGACGGACATAGCCACTCCATTGCCGACCTGAGCTACTGCACCCGGCTGAACTGCCACAGTTGGCTGAACCTCTGGAACCTGAACCTGGGGAACTACCTACTCCGGAGTGCGAGTAGCAGAAGTCTGAGCCCCTCCTCCAGCCTGAGAAGTGCCTACTGCTACAGGAAGCAAGCCTGCTCGGGTGACACTCTCCATGAGACCCACCAATCGGACCAAAGCATCCTGAATAACTGGGGTAGCAATAAACCCCTCTGGGACCTGAGCTGGGCCCACCGGAACTGCCGGGGCCGGTACCTCCTCGTCAAAATCAGCCTGAGGCTCCGCCACTGGTGCTGCAACTGGGGGCTGAGCTCTGCCCCTACCTCGGCCTCTGGCATGGCCTCGGCCTCGCCCTCTGCCCCTCGTGGGGCTGCTGCTGGGGGCTCGGGCTGCTGAGCAGTAGATGAGGAAGCGCGTGTTCTCGGCATCTGCGAAAGAATAGAGTAGAAATCCAATTAGCATTGAGAAACAAAACCGCACGACAAGAAGGAACAAATGTGAAGTTTTTCCTAACTCTGTAGCCTCTGGGGGATAAATACAGACGTCTCCGTACCGATCCCTCAGACTCTACCGAGCTTGTTTGTGAACTGTGAGACCTATGTAACCTAGAGCTCTGATACCAACCTGTCACGACCCGGCTTTCCCACCCTCGGGAGTCGTGATGGCACCTACTAGTAAAAGCTAGGCAAGCCAATTAACCGAATTATTTACCTTATTTCCATTTTTAAATTCATTACAACTAAATAACATTATAACTTAGCGAGCGGAATAATAAAATTTCAAAATTTCAAAATATTTCTAATAAAATCTCCTTAACGAACTACCCAAGATTTAGTGTCACAGCTTCACAGACTATCTAAGAGTACTACAAATAAGGGTCTGAAAGAAGTAATAAAATACTATCTCTGGGATTACATAAAAGAAACAGATAAAATAGATAGCGGGAGACGCCAAGGTCTGCGGACGCCTGCAGGACTACCTTGGGTCGCCTGATAATCAACAAGCTGGGAGCTCCCTACGATCTGAAACCTGCGGTGCTGGGATCTGCACAAAAGAGTGCAGAGTGTAGTATCAGTACAACCGACCCCATGCGCTGGTAAGTACCTGGCCTAACCCCGGCGAGGTAGTGACGAGGCTAGGACCAGATTCCAGATAGACATGTACAGTTTTATATAAATATATCTATACATCTACAGCGGAACGATAGAAAATAAATAAATAATTAAAACTGGTTAAGGGAAACATGCTTCGGCTAACAGATATAAACAAATCAATAACAAGTATTAAAGAAACTGCAAATTAAGTCCTAATACAAATAAAGGGAAATACAAGCAACTTTCATTTTCAATTTCATCTTGTTGCAGGCGTGCAACCCGATCCCATTTCATTATATCTTGTGATAGGCGTACCACCCGCTCCCATTTCATTATATCTCGTGGTAGGCGTACCACCCATTCCCATTTCTTTATATCTTGTGGCAGGCGTGCCACCCGCTCCTATTTCATTATATCTCGTGGTAGGCGTACCACCCGTTCCCATTTCATTATATCATGTGGTAGGCGTACCACCCGATCCCATTTATATCATATTTTGTGGTAGGCGTACAACCCGCTCCCATTTCATTATATCTTGTGGTAGGCGTACCACCCGTTCCCATTTCATTATATTTGTGGTAGGCGTACCACCCGCTCCCATTTCATTATATTTTAACTCAACTTCTACTCAGCTATAACCAATATTAACAAAGAAATGATAAAATTTTGGATCATTTTAATACAGCTCTTCCCTGTGGCAACAGACACAATCAGGCCCACCTATTTACAGATTATTGCTTGAACTTGAGTGAAGAGGCAAGCCACATTCATGCACTACAAGTTTCTCAAAGCATCATGGCACCTTTAGCAATTTAAATTTGGAAAATGAAATCCTTCATGGATATCACAGAGTATCTAGCTATATTACTAATAAAAGAGAAGGTTTTCCACACTCACAATGGTAGTTTGGACAGCAAAATTTCCGAAAACTTCAAAAAAAATTTGCTCACATTAATGAGCACCAAAGCAGCATAATTAAGGTATAACCCAAAAGAATTGAAGCAGCACCTATACATTCTTAACAAACGTGAAAACAAAATTCAAAATGAGTTCAAACAAGTAACTTCGACAGAATAAAAGCAAACAAGGAATTCAATCGTTAACGAAGTAGATTATAATGCAAAAAAAATCATACTAGCCAACTATTTCTACAAGAGGACAAGGGAAAATATTAAAAAGTAAAAACTAAAGCAGACTACTCTTGAAAGATTTACGGTCGTGCTCGACACCAACGTATAGATATTCGTCACCATGCCTATACGTCGCACTCAACAAGAAGCAATTAACAAATAAGACCCAACTCCTAATCCCTCAAGCTAAGGTTAGAACGACACTTACCTCACTTTGCAACCAAATTCAAGATTCCAATAACCTTCGCGTTGAAACTTTGTGTTCGAAGGCTTCAAAATCTTTGGTGATACTTCACAAGAATCAAAGGCACTGGAAATAGATGATCGCGAGTTGAAGAAAGTGCAACCTGGCTAATGGGACGTTCCCAACTTGAAACGTCTCAACGAAGAGAAGGAAGAAAAAGGAAGATTTTCCTTGTAGGTTTGGGGGAGGCGGTCGAGGAAATAAAGAAACAATATCGCNCAGATGTAAAGGGTTTTCACTAAAAACAAAGAGTTAGTTGACTAATTTTTAAAAAAAAATATTTTTAGATATTTCAACTCTCACTTACTTCACAGTGATATATAAGGCTATATATATATATATATACATACATATATAGTTTATATGTATTGGATAGTATATATATATATACAATTATAGATATATATATATTATATATACTATATATATATTAATATATATATAGGCAATATATATATATATATATATATATATATATGTCTAATGCAATCTATATTAGTATATAGTTTACAAGAAATTTCCCTTGACTAAAAAAAAAAAAAAATCGAAACCGTTTAGGCCCGTTAGGCCTGCGGGCCTGCCCCATTTAGCCCGGGACCGTGTGGGCTTAGGCCCGTAACGGGCCGGTCCCATACACATGGCCCGCCAGGCCCAGACACGCAAGGCCCAGGCCTGTCAGGCCCATTAGGCCCAGGCCCGGCCCAGAATACAGGGTTAATTTCAACAACGGATATTTAAAGAAAATCTTGCACACTAAAACGAGAGAAGATACTACTAGCTAGTACCATAACCTAAACAACTTTGGATTACTAATTTTGTTTAATTCTAATATGCTAGGTTCAGCATTCTATGAACACGCTTGACTCCAAGCAAACATGCAACTAAACTTAATTAGGCAAAGTATGTGCGTAAGTGGTTTAATAATGTTGGGCGTTTGTGAAACATATAGCAAGAATAAACCATACTTTAAGATAATGGGCGACTGAGATCCTCGGAAAGTGTACCAAATAGCTTTTATAATTTATATTTCTTCCTAGTGACTCTCTATAATACTTAGATAGAATTGTGTGGTTTATTTTTTATAAAAATAATTTAATATTTTGGTGCGATAAAATAAAAAGTAAAGGATTATTCATAAAATTATTAAGTTCTTAATTATAGAACTCTTTTTATTAGCAAAATGAATGAAATGAGATTTTTGCTTTATACTACTTTTGATACTAATTTATCCTCAATATTAAAATTTTAACTTAATTACAAATTGATATATAATTTATTATTTATATACAAAATAATGCATTAGACACCAATCTTCCCTATTTTCTTGCCTTTGCTATTTATTCTCAAATTTTCGCTGCTCCGTCACTTTGCTGTCGCTTCAAGTTGAAATCTATCCACAAAAATAAATTGGACATTCCAGAATAGTTATAAAATATATTAACGCATTAATTTTGCCAAACTAATATAAAATTAACTGTGTGTTATTTGACAATTCAATGCACACCTTGAGTATTCAGTTTTCTATAAGAAAACATAGACCTTCAAAATCTTCTTCAGTTTTTTGCTAATTTGGATGCCGACTTAATTGAAGCTTCAAAGCTAAACTCCAGTCTAAGCTCCACTGACAATTATTATAAAGCTTCGAAGCTTTGAATTTGAAAATCAAATTTTGCGAAATTATTATTTGTTTAGATTGAGTATTGTTGCAAATGATTGAAAATATTCTTTGAAATTTATATCCCAATTGTGAGAGAATCTGGTGAATATTCTAGGTAGTTTTGAATAGAATTTCATATTGAAACTCGAAGAAAAAGATATAAACAAATTTTATAATTGTATATTAGGTGTAGAAATGGCATTCAACGTATGTGCAACTAAAATAATTGTATACAAATTGTATGAAAATTGTAATTTTCGACCAAATTTTGTACAAAACAATTGTATTTAAGTTATAGATAAATTGTAGATTTTGACCAGATTTGTATACTTTTAAAAGAAAAAATCTTTAGTTACTTTTTGTAATAGAAAAACTTAGATAAACGGGATGAACCCGTTTAAAATTTCGTAAAAAATCCCAAATAAAATGGTGGTTTATTGAAATTTGGCAGTATAAGTAACAACTAAGATTGGGCTTAGAACACGAGCTCATTTATGGGCTAATCTATGGGTAAACGCTTGGGTCCACACCACCTTGATTGTGGGTCAGAGGTTATGAACTTACGGTAGTCTATTGGGCTTCTCCTTTTCCTTATGATTGGGCTTAGGATACGAACTCAAATACTCAATTATGGGCTACTGTCCAAACATCAATTAGAAACGACACCAAGTAACCACTCTAAAATAAAAGGGCTACTATTTAGGAATTAGCTAATGTGTTCTGAATTTTAGTTTTTCAGTTTAATTTTTTGGGACATAAATATTCTGAAATTAAGATTTTTAGGTAAAATTTGCACGACAATATTAGTACTGGCTAATACATAAACAACAGCCCTAAGAATGGTATTTAGGCCACCAACGACTCTTTGGGCTGATCAATTTTAGTTGGAAATATCCCTCTCTTTAGCGGAAATTTACACAAACTAAAAACTAAATACCAACTCATTTAGTATTTATCAATTTATTTCTAAAACGAGAAAGAACAATAATTAAAAATAAAAACAGAACTTGAAACGACAGCACATAAACAAGTCTAAATACTAAAAAGAAAACATGGTATTCTCACGTTTTGGCGTTGGAATCGAAATGGTGACGTCTTGGTTATAGCATCAATTAAGTTAAACTATTTTGGTATATTTATAGACGCCACATAAACAACAATAATATATCCAGTATTATCTCATACTGTACTGTGGGGTCTGAGGAGGATAGTGTGTACGGCACACAAACGACGGCACATGAACAAGTTTAAATACTAAAAAGAAAACATTGGAATTTTCCCTCCGTTCACCTTTAATTGTCAAGTATTCTAAACATAAATTTTTATATTTACTTGTCACTTTTCGCATATCAAAAGAAAAATAATTTATTTTTCCTGCTTTGCCATTATTATTATTTATTCATTCCAAATCATTTCCCAAACTTATTAAGACTATATACCAATTAATATGAGCATCATGGTAAATTATGCACTTTATATATTATTTCTTACGGGGTGTGCAAAGTCAATAGTGGACAAGTAAAAGTGAACGAAGGAAGTACATAAGAAGAATTAGGGGTGTACATAGGTCGGGTTGGTTCGAATATTTCAATTACCAAACCAAACCAATAGTTTCATGTTTTTAAATTTATAATACCAAACTAAACCAACAAAGTCGGGTTTTTCAATCTCAGTTTTTCTCGAATTTTTCGATTTTTTTCGAGTTTTCGAATTTTGTTCCAATAAATCTTCATAGCACAAAATATATAACTTGTGCTCCAAATATTTTTTTTAGTCCTAGTAGAATATAATTATATAATGTATTTTTCAAGAAATAATACAATAGTATGAGATGAGTCATAGCATTGGATCAAATAATTCAATAACGAAGATAATAAAATTCATAAAGAAAATAATTACTAAGTAATTAGCCATAATAAATATTAACATAATCTAAAAGTACTATATATGTTATGCTAAAATAAGTACAACTATACGTATATTAGTTACACAACTAAGCACTAAAGAAAAGATAAACTAAAAATGTATTTTCATTATAAATCAATGCAAAATTAAAAAATAGATATCCAACACGATTGTCATTTCTAGTGTTGAATTGAATTTTCTTTGTTAGCATTAGTGTTGATATGAAGTTTATTTGAATTACTACCTTTAGGAGCTATAAAATTTATATGACGATACAAGAATGTTAAGTCCAAACTTGAAACAATATGTTTAAGATAAAACTGTAAAAAAGTTTAAGAAATATTTATAAATTATATTAAAAATAAATATTTATATGTATAAAATAGTTTTTGAAATTGAATAAATGTAATATCGGATTGGTTTGGTTTCGGTTTGACTTTTTTAGTTAAAACCAAACCAAATCAATTATAGTCGAGGTTTTTTTTCATCACCAAACCAAATCAAACCAACCCATAATTGAATTCTTTTTTCCAATTTAACTCGAATTATCGATTTAATGTGATTTATCGATTTTCTTTGCACACCTCTAATAACAAGAAATTGTGGCTACTTTTTCAATCTAAGCTCTTGACAAAAATAACCCAGTGATTGAAGGGTAATTGTTTACGGCACTATTTCTACTTTGCGGAGAAAAACGAAAAACTTATACTAGCGTTGACAGTGATGATGTAAGCCATTGTAAGAAACGTGGCCGTAGCAGCACGAGCATTAAAATATCAGAACTTCTAAAAGGAGTTTTAAATTACCAAATTCACCCTTTAACTAATGACATATATTTGAAATATTAAGTTGATATTTTGGAGCTTTAGCTATATGAAGAAGCGCACATGTGATAACATGCAATGAACTATATCGTACGAACAGAAAATACAAGAGTAACGAAATTCGGATTTAAAATTTGAAAATTAAAGTATGTGAAGTAAAAAATTGAAATAAATACAATTTATGTATATGTAGAAGAACAAGATTGAAAAGTTACATCATATAACTTGCTAATTTCATTGATCCTCCTCTATTGCTCTCTTGAAGCGTCTGTTCATTTATGCCTATCTTTTTACTTTCTGGAAAAAAAAAATCACTTTAAAGTATTTGAAAAATCATTTTGAAGAGATAAAATTTCCAATCGGGAACACAATTTTTTTTTTTTATGGACGTTCCTATCGTAACTCATCGGAAATAATTTTTGACGAGTACATATTTCTGATGGACTTCGATCAGAGGCGGATCTAAAATTTCATATATATACGGGTTCACAGGAATCTAGTAGTTTTTGCTTAGACTCTATTTATATATTAAAAAATTTACTAAATATCTATAAATATTTGACCATGAACTTAGTAATTATTGAAAATTCACTTGAAGTCGATGTAGGAAACCATAAACTTCAAATCTTGAATGCGCATGGGTCGTCAAAAAAGCGTATTTTTAGTAATGAATTTTATTAGCTAATGTTCTTCTTCATGTTAAAAAAGGTGCAGCTCAGGACAGATGCATATTACTCAAACTTTCGAACACAAATCTTTCGAGTTAGAAAAGAATCTTTGAAGTACATAAAATATTTATCTCTAGTCAGTTTAACATGAAAGCTATTGTCGCAGTGTTAGAAGTACTCTATAAAATATTATAGTAATACTTAAATTACATATAACTTGAAAAGTTACATCATATAACTTGGTAATTTCATTGATTCTCCTATATTGCTCTTTTGAAGCGTCTGCTCATTTATGCCTATCTTTTTACTTTCTGAAAAAAAATCACTATAAACTAGTTGAAACATCATATTGAAGAAAGAATATTTCTAATCGGAAACACAACTTCTTTTTTAACGGACGTTCCTATCGAAACTCATCGGAATACTTCCCAGTTGTGATGGGGTTGCATCAGGGATCAATTCGTAGCCCATTTTTATTTGCCTTGACAATATACGCGCTAACGCATCACACTCAAAGGGAGGGGACATAATGCATGTTATTTGCAGATAACATAATACTGATTGACGAGACGTGAGACGGTGTTAATGCGAGGCTGAAGATTTGGAGACAGACCCTGAAGTCAAAAAACTTCAAGTTGAGCAGGACCAAAACGAAATACTTGAAGTGCAAGTTTAGTGACATGTGTCATGATGCAGACGTAGAAGTGAAGCTTGACGCTCAAGTCCTCCCAAGAAAGGAAGTTTCATACCTTGGATCAGTAATCCAAGGTAATAGGTAGATTGACGAGGATGTCATACATCATACTGGAACGAGATGGATGAAATGGAGGCTTGTATCCGGTGTTTCGTGTGATAAGAATGTGCCACCTAGATTTAAAGGTAAATCCTACAATGGTAGTTAGACCGACTATGTTATATAGGGCAAAGTGTTAGCTAGTTAACAACTCCCATATCTAAAAGATAAAAGTAGCAAAAATGAAGATACCGAGACAGATGTGCAGGCACACCAGAAAAGATAAGATTAAAAATGAAGTTATTACGGACAAGGTTGGTGTGGCCTCCGAGGAGGACAAGATGCCAGAAGTGAGGTTAAGATGGTACATGCATGTGAAGAGAAAAGGCGATGATGCCACCATGAGGAGGTGTGAAAGGTTGGCCTTGGTAGGCTTGAGGAGAGGTAGAGATAGGGCTAATAAGTATTGGAGTGAGGTGATTAGCCAAGACATGGCGCTACTTCAGCTTGATGAGGACATGACCCTCGATAGGAGGGTGTGGAGATCGAGGATTAGGGTAGAGAGCTAGTGGGTAGTAGAGTTATTTCTTTGCATATCAGTTGCACTAGTATGTAGTCTTGTATTTCTTTGTTCGTAAAGTTATAATACTATCTGTTATTTCTTTTGCTTTAGTTATCTTATTATATTCCTTGTTGTTACTATGTTTCTTTTTATTTTTCATTGAGCCGAGGATCTTTAAAAATAACCTCTCTATCTCCACGAGGTAGGGGTAGGTCTGCGTACATACTACCCTACCTAGATCCTACTTATGGGATTTCCCAGGATATATTATTGTTGTTTAATTACTTTTATTTATAATGTGAAAAAGAAATTAGCAACGAAATATAAATTCAATGGTAAATTTGATGTTAATGATGACAATCTTGGGAGCCAAATGTTACCTAAAATAACCTTTTGAGGTGCTCTCCGCTCTAGTTGATAAATGATATACTCCATATTTTGGGAGGTTTTGGTCAGTACCTCTAGATTATGCTTAACATGTTTTCTTTCTAGTATATTTATCAACATTCAAGCATCCACTTCTTGGTGACTTTTCAAAAGGAAAAAAAAAAAGAAGGAATTATGATAACCGATATATTCCGCTTTAAATTTTTCTTGATAATCCTGCGAAAACTGAAGAAATAATGGCCACGATCGAAGTGATATCTTCTGCTGTCTCTTAAACCTCTAATTAATCCTTAATAGAAGAGAAGATAATCCAAATAAAAGGACGACGTGTTCTAACTCGAGCCTTACTTTTCAAGGATATATTACCACAAATATTCTCCCTTGCTTTTATCATAAATATTAATTGAATGTTCAATCAGGGTCAAATATGGTACATCACTGTTGGGCAGTCCACTCACTTATGCATGACTGTTTCCTATTTAATTGACATTCAGGATAATAAAACTGAAATCACCGTCAACTTCAACAGCTTATTAAGAGAGATTAAAAAACTCATTATCTTGATCCTCAGCCATGAAAGAAAGAGAAGAGGAAGAAGAGAAGAGAAGCTGTTGTGTGATCCAAATACACTACTCATTCAGAGAATTTGGACAAAGATGTTGCAAACTGGCGAAAGAGCAAAGGGCCAGATTTTATATCCTTAAAAGATGTGTTATCATGCTTATTTGCTGGCAAGAATCCACTGACACTTAGCTTCTTCATTTTTCTCGTGAAATTTCACGTGACATTTGTGAGAGAGCCGTTATACTATAAACTTTTATGATGCTTTCTTTTCCCTCTTGATTCTATTCATCTTTCTTTCCTAATGGATGCACATTTTGGAGACCGCGGGTGTACTCAAAATATATATATATATATATATATATATGTTATGTACTTGACGGGAATTCTTGTAATTTTACATTTAAGAAGCTAGTATCAATAGACGTCGAAGAAGGGATGAGACATTTTTAAATGTATATGTATTCTAGATTTGCACAAAGAAAAGCCTTTATTATTTTTTGCTGAACTGAAGTCTTGGAATCCCTAAAGTGACTTTCACTGAGTTGAAGTCTTCCAATCATAAAAAGAATATATATTATGATAATACATATACAATATCAGTGTTATGCATGAATTTTTGAAGTTGTAAATAACTTTCAATCTTTAAGAACTGCACATTTTAAAACCTAGCTATTGTACAATTAAATAGTAATTATTCTTAACGTTATGCAATTCGCAATATAATATGCCTCTCAATTTACTTTGTTCTTTTCTTGTTGGAAACGTTTGGAAAGTACGATTTAATCTTTATGAAAATAATCCAAGAAGTATGTGTATATATGAAAATTTCAACTCTCTTCTGCTGATTTAACACTCTTGATTGAAGAGTTATGGCATGTATACTCTATCTAGTCAATTTATTGTACGATTTAATCTACTCCATAAATATAATGTACCTAGTAATTTACAAGTTTATGATTTTAGAATGCACAAAAATTTATGTACTTTCTCCGTCTCAATTGATGTGATAGTGTTTAACTAAGAACAAAAATTATATTTTTGAAATTTGTGGTCTAAAATCATATTAACCAAAAAAAGAAAAAGAAAAAACAATTTGTGATAGGGATAAAATTGTACTTCTAAAGGAATGAATAACATTTCTAAGTGACACAAGGGGAGTAGGCAACTTGAATTCATAGGATCATCGACAAAGGATAGGAAGTCAAAAATAATTGTCTTTTCAAGACCTTTTTACTTAGAAAGTTTAATCTTCCCTCGTGCTGTTCTTTTCGTTTTCTCCCCAAACAACAAAAACGAAAAGATATTACACTTTTATTCATCCACTTTATGATAAGACATGCAAAGTGAGGGGGAAAATTTCTTTTAAAAAGGTTAGAACGTAATCAAATCCATCGTATTTAGAGCTTTGATTTGTATTCATATATGGCTAGCGCTACTCAATTAATGATTTTCTTTCATTAGTTGCTCCTTTGCACTCCATATAATAGGGAAGAAACTACTCTTAACATTAGTGAAAGAGTTTAATCTCCATACGTTCAGAATGTATAATAAAGTATTTACACAATCAGATTACTTATAAGATAATTATAATTAATAAAGTAATCTTTATGATAAGTGTTAAACTAGCAATTTAATAAAAAAGGTAACTAACCTATAGATTAAAATACAACGATAATGTTAAAATTATAAAATTTTACCCGCACAATATGTTTACACCAAAACAAATAATTTAATTTTAAGAGTCACAAATCAACGTGAAATTACATGTCAGTTATCCATAGTTTAGTGATAAATATTTATATAAATTATGCATAATCATACAACTATTTATTTGGTATAAACATCTGGTTCTGATAAGTTCTTTCCCTCCAATTCTTTTCTTGTAAGAGTAATTATATTATGGTTATGCTTCTATTATAATAGGAAATTATTTTATCATCTAACGCCATAATAATACATAAGGGTATACAAAGAAAATTAATACCCGCGCCAAACCGGAAGGAAAAAAAATAGATT
Organism: Nicotiana obtusifolia; assembly: GCA_002018475.1. Lineage (NCBI taxonomy): Eukaryota > Viridiplantae > Streptophyta > Magnoliopsida > Solanales > Solanaceae > Nicotiana > Nicotiana obtusifolia. The sequence goes on along the minus strand of MCJB01018683.1, from coordinate 72,888 downwards.
GTGGTTTGGTATTGAAAAAAGATCCGACTATAATTGGTTTGTGATGTTTGGCCAAAAGGCTATACTTTTAGTACATTACTCGCCCTATATTTTGTTGGTTCAGCGAATAATTGTGCGACGGTTGAGCTAGATTATGTTATTTTATGTGCAGGAACATCAGAAAAAAGAGTTGAATGAAAGTTGCACGAAAAGAGGACGAAAATGCAAGAAGAAAGCACAAAATACCAAGTATCCAAGCCTGGCTACAGGCCAAGCATAGCCAGCTTTATAGCCTGTTTTACCGTGCTACAGGCCAAGCATAGCCAGTCTATAGCTAGCTTGACCGCGCTACAGACTAGGCTTAGCCAGCTCTGTAGTCAGGCTGACCGCGCTATAAGTTTGGCCTCGCGAGGTCTATAGCTCGGTGATCAAAAGTTTCGGGTTAAAAGACTCCACCTTGGATTTAGACTCAAGGACTTCAGCCTAGCATATAAATACTCCCTAAACGAGTTGAGAAAGGGTTGCACATTATTTTGGAGAAGAAAAGGCTACAGAGCATCGTGGAGCAAGAATCAAACGAGTATTCCCCCCGTTTATCTCTTTACCTTGTAGTTTAATATCTTTAAAAGTCATGATGATTGTTAACACATTTATGAGTAGCTAAACTCTCTCATCTAGGGTTTGATAGAACCTATTAAAGGATGATTTTTCACTACGTTTAATGTAAATTTGTCATTAATCTTTCTCTGCTTGTTCAACTATATTTTTGTTGTTGTTGATTGAATAGCTCTTAATTAACTATGCCTATTTAATGTGTATATTGCTCGAGAGAGAGTACATATTTAGGTAGTTGTTGAATAACACCACTCATAACATATTTGAGAGATCAATACGGAGGATTTAAAGACGGGATTAGAGATAACAAAACCATGTCATTGTAGTGAGCGGTGAATTAGTACCAGCTAGGTAGTTTGAGAGAATACGTCTAGTAAATTGTGATAGTTGCTCGAGAGAGAGCTATGACACCCAAAGCACTCACGATTGTTAGAGAATACTTAGGTGAATTTATAGGAAACGTGGCGGGGGAGATTCTGACAATAGGAAAAATCATAACCCTAGACTTTTTGAATTCTTGTCTGCAATATTTGCTTTGGTAGTTAAAAATTACTGCGTTTTAATTACTTTGCTTTTAGTTAGTAAACATTTAAATCGTTATTTAATATTTCTGAAGGTTGATTGCTTGAATTCATGCTAAACTAGTGGTTGTAATTAGCAGGTTAATTCCCTGTGGGATTCGACTCCGGACTTATAAATGGATTATATTTGCAACGACCGCTAGACCTCTTAGGAGGCATAGTTAGGCGTGATCAAATTTTTCCGCCTTTGTGGAGGAATTAGCGATGTTATTAATTACGGCTAAAAGAGTTGTTAGAATCCTTAGTTAAGTCAGCTTTCTCGACTTGAAATTCATTATATTGAAACTCTAATGTTTATAATCTTGTGTGTTACAGGTGCATGCTAGAAACTCCTCAAGAACTGGTGAATTGTACGAAGCATTACTGGATCCTGAGAAAGCTTTTAAGACACTAAATCGAGCAAATAAGAAAGACAAATGACAACAAAACTCAATAGAAGGAATCGAACTAGACATGAGTGACGTAATAGACAACCAAAACAACAGAAACAATGTGAATGACCCGAACAATCAGGGTGTGGCACCTCTTGTGCCAAAAGCAGCCTTGTATGATTAGGCGCAACCCTCTGCTAAAAACCTAGCAACCGCAATTGCAGTCCCTTTGATACAAGCGAAATCATTTCACATTACAAATAACGTTACATTTGTTGCAGAACAAAGGACTGTTCTCGGGGTCTTACATTGAAGATCCACACCAGCATCTGAAAAATTTCTGTTGATTTGTGTCACGCAAAGGCAACAGAATGTGACACTGGAAGCAATAAGACTATTGTTGTTTCCATTCTCAGTGATGGGAGAGGCTCAGGCTTGACTCAATTCGCTCCCCATAAACTCCGTCACTACATAGGAGGAATTAGTCAAGCAGTTTTTGAACAAATTCTACCCACCTAATAAGATTGCCAAGCAAGTTGATGGGATATTGAGCTTCTGGCAGAAACTAGTTGAAACATTACAAGAAATGTGGGAGAGGTTCAAGGGGATGTTGGTCAAGTATCCACACCATGGTATTCCTGATTAGATGTTGGGCGGGCAAAGGTTCTACATGGGATTGGCACACATCTTGAAGGCCAATGATGATGCTTCAGCAGGTGGAGCATTTTTGAGCAAATCATTCAGAGAATGTAAGGTCTTACTTGATCAAATGGCTCAAAACTCAGGATTGATTACAAGAGACTCTACAATCACTCATGTAGTTCACTCAGTAGCTCTAGACCCAAACAACACCATAGTTGAAAATATGGCAAGTCTGATAACGCAAATGAGTATCCCCACTAAAAAGATTGATGAGTCGGGCCAAAAGTAGGTGCACATAGTTAACACAACAAATGGAGGATTATGCACACCATACATTAATCAACCATATGTGTGCTCGTGGAGTGGTGAAAGTGACAATCAGAACTATCAAGAGAATATGAACTATATGGGCAACTACGGAGGCCAGAGGCAAGGTGGTCAGAATTGGGGGCAGCAAAATCAGCAGTATACACCAGCACAACAGTAGTACAATAACAACAACAATCTTGGGGCTATGCAACCACAAAGTCAAGTCGCACCTTACCAAACGCTATCGGGATACAATCAGCAAAATCAGCAGCTAGCTTATCAATAGCCTCAACAATAACAGATAGTGAGACAAGATGATGGATTGACTGAAATTAAAGGAATGTTCCAACAACTGATTGGGTCCAATGGAAAAATGCAATAGAAGGTTGAAGTACATGACTCAGTGATAAAAGGCATTGAGATTCAATTAGGGCAGATATCTATGGTTCTGAATAATCGTCCCCAAGGGACGTTACCTGCGGACACATGTGTCAATCCAAATGAGCAGGGCCCGAAGCAGTTGACGGCGGTGAGTCTGAGAAACGGTAAATATCTTAATCTAGAGCAAGAAATTGCTCGCGAAAACTGACCACTGAGATACTTGTGCCGGTATCAATTGAGGTAGATGAGTCAATTGAGCTAACAGAAGTAAAAGTGCAACCAGCTCAGAAGGAACTAAGCAAAGAGAAAGAGGTTGCAAAGGAGACTGAGAAAGTGCAAGAGAAGGCATTAGAAAAAGTCCCTGAGTAGGATCTAACTCAAGTCACTAGAAAGAAGCGACTGCCATAACGCTTCCTGCAGAGGTTGACCAAATATTAGAAGGATGAGCAATTAAGAAATTCATATAGCTATTGAAGTATATTCAGGTGAACATTCCACTGATTGATGCCTTGAGGGAGATGCCCGATTATGCAAAAAATGATGAAGGACTTGATGTCTCGCAAGTTCGACTTTGAAGACTTGGCAACTGTGACACTGACTCAGACCTACAGCGCTGTCGTGATAAGACCTATAGTTGAGAAGCTATCCAATCCAGGGAGTTTCACAATTCCGTGAACTATAGGAAGCTATGCTTTTGCCAAAGAATTGAGTGTTTTGGGGGCGAGCATAAACTTGATGACCTTGTCTATCTATAAAAGGTTAGTCATTGGAAGGGCACGACCCACATCCATGTTACTACAACTAGCCGACTGAACGGTGAAGAGGCCATCAGGTATACTTGATGATGTACTTGGTGCAGGTTGGAAAGTTTGTGTTTCCCGCAGATTTTGTCATTCTAGAATGCCAGGTTGATGAAGAGATTCCCATAATTTGGGAAGGCCATTCTTGGCCACAGGGAGAGCTTTGATTGATTGTGAAACTGGGGAGCTAAATATGAGACTGAACGATGAAGAAATAACGTTCAATGTGAAGAACTATGCGGAAAACTAGTGAGTTTGCTAATTTCTCTCCGATTGAAGCTGTGGATGTGATTCTAGAGGAGGAAGATAAGGCACTGAATGAAAAAGACTCCCTAGCAGCCTGCTTGATGAACTTAGAGGAGGTAGATGGTGAGGACTTAGTGGAGTAAGCCTTGGATCTTGAAGGCCAAGGGTACTGGAAAAGAGAGCTCAAATTCAAGCCTTTACACGAAAAAGAAAGAAAGACCCCTCCAACTAGGCCATCAATTGAAGATTCACCATAGTTGGAGCTAAAATCGTTACCGTCTCACCTCAGGTACGCTTTCTTAGGACCTAGTTTGACATTACCTGTTATTATCTCATCTAGTTTGTTAGATGTGGAGGTAGAACAACCTTTGTAAGTTCTGAAGGAGTGCAAGACTACAATTGGGTGGACCATTATAGACATAAAGGGTATCAGCCCAATGTTTTGTATGCATAAGGTTCTATTAGAAGATGGGCACAAACCAACTAGAGAACATCAAAGAAGGATGAACCCCAACATGAAAGAAGTTATCAAGTGGTTAGATAGGGGAATCATAATCCCCATCTTTGACAGCAACTGGGTCAGCCCAATTTAGTGTGTACCAAAAAAGGGTAATAACTGTAGTGCAAAATGAGAACAATGAGTTGATCTCAACAAGAACAGTCACGGGATGGCGAATCTGTATGGATTATAGAAGATTGAACAAATCCACCCGAAAGACAATTTTCCGCTGCCATTCATTGATCAGATGTTAGATAGATTGACGGGAGGTCCCACTTATGCTTCCTGGATGGATACTAGAGGTATAACTAGATCTATATTTCCCCGGAAGATAGAGAGAAAACGTTGTTCACCTGTCCGTATGGCATCTATGCTCAGAGAATGCCTTTTCGCCTATGTAGTGCACCGACCACATTCTAAACGTGCATGATGGCCATCTTCATAAATATGGTAGAGGACATAATGGAGGTTTTCATGATTGATTTCTCAGTGGTGAGGAACTCATTCGATGACTGCTTATTTAATTTGTAAAGAGTTTTGAAGAGGTGTATGGAGACTAATCTGGTACTGCACTGGGAAAAGTACCATTTCATGGTACAAGAAGGTATAGTTTTGGGACACCTAGTGTCAAGTAAGGACATTGAGGTAGACCGTGCTAAGGTTGATATAATTGTGAAATTTCCTCCACCTACTTCCGTCAAAGCCATAAGAAGTTTCTTGGTCACGCCGGCTTCTACAAGCGGTTTATAAAAGATTTTTTAAAAATTGCTAACCCTTTGTGTAAATTTCTTGAAAAAGATCACCCTTTTGTGTTTTTTGATGACTGCAAGGTAGCTTTTGAGGTGTTGAAGAAGAGGCTGGTGACTGCACCAATCATAGTGGCACCTGACTGGAAACAACCTCTTGAGCTGCTGTATGATGCAAGCGACTAGGCTGTGGGAGCAGTTCTTGGACAGAGAAAAGATAAAGTCATGCATCCAATCTTCTATGCAAGTAGAACCTTGAGTAGTACCCAACTAAATTACACAGCGACCGAGAAAGAGATGCTAGCAGTGGTGTTCGTATTTAACAAATTCAAGTCATACCTGATAGGTTCGAAGGTAATTGTTTATACTGACCATGCTGCTCTTAGGTATCTAATTAAAAAGAAGGAGTCAAACTCGTGCCTGATTCGATGGGTGCTACTGCTGTAAGAGTTCGACTTGAAGATTCGTGACCGAAAGGGAAGGGAAAACCAAGTTGCTGATCACTTGTCCAGGCTTGAAGAAGCTGCAAAGAGGGTTGAAGTGGAAGAGATCGTGGAGACTTTCCCAGATGAACAACTTTTAGCTACGAGCCTTGAGGTAGCACCATAGTATGCTGATATTGCAAACTACATGGCGAGCGGTATTGTTCCCTATGACTTGTCCACTGTGCAGAAGAAAAAGTTCTTTTGTAATTGTCACATGTATTTCTGGAATGAATCATATTTGTTTAGGATTTGTATTGATAACATGATCCGGAGATGCATTCTCGAGATAGATCAAGCTTCTATCTTGCAGGCATGTCATGCTTCGCCTTATGGAGGCCATTTTGGAGGAGTAAGGACAGTTGCTAAAGTGTCGGAGTCGGGCTTTTATTGGCCGAGGTTATTTAAAGATGCACACTTTTGGGTAAAGGGTTGTGATGAGTGCCAACTGACAGGTAATATTTCTCATCGACATGAGATGCCCATGAACCCAATTCAACAGGTGGAAGTATTTGATATATAGGGAATCGACTTTATGGGACCAATTGTCAGCTCATATGGCAACAAACACATACTGGTAGCTGTGGACTATGTTGCGAAATGGGTAAAAGTCGTGGCAGTCCCAACAAATGATGCAAATGGAGTTATTGGTTTTCTAAGAAAAAATATCTTCACCTGATTTAGCACTCCAAGAGCGATCATCGGTGGTGCAGGCACTCACTTCTGCAACCGAGCCTTTGCAAAGTTATTGGAGAAAAAGGTTGCCATTCCGTATCACCCACAAACAAGTGGGAAAGTAGAGGTGTCAAATAGAGAAATCAAGAGTGTGCTGACCAAGACTGTAAATGCTACTCGGACTAATTGCGCGAAAAAATTGGATGATGCACTATGAGCCTACCACACTCCATTCAAAACTCCGATTGGTATGTCACCGTACAAATTGGTCTTTGGAAAGGCATTTCTCTTACCGGTGGAGTTAGAGAATAGAGCTTTTTGGGCATTAAGGCAATTAAATCTTGACATGGAGGCCGCTGGTACGAGTAGAGTCACAGAGCTTCATGAACTTGATGAGTACCGTTACCATGCTTTTGATAGCATCAAGCTACACAAAGAAAGGATGAAGATGATGCACAATAAGCATATTCAAGAGAGAATTTTCAAACCCGGAGATGTCGTGTTATTGTAAGTATTCTCAAGTGGAGCTGTAGAAATTGAATCCGAGGATGGAACGAACAAATTTAGAGTCAATGGGCAAAGGTTGAAACATTACCTTGGCATGGATAAGGAAAATGTTGTATCGCTGATTCATTTGAAGGAGCCTCAAGTGTTGACTGATCCTTGAGTTTGAGTGATTGTGTCGTGTCGCGATGTGAAATCAGGCGCTTCATGGGAGGCAACCCATTGAGATGTTATATTCGTCATTCCATGACGTTAATTAAGGCGCTTGTTGGGAGGCAACCCAATTCTTAGATAGTTTAGCTTAGTTTTCCTTTTTGTTTTAATTTTGGAGGACTAATGAGTTGGTTTTGAGTGATTTTAGGTTGGTTGATCAAGTATGGGCGCTTGAAAAATCGCGCCCCGGAGAGTATAAGTGAAAGTGCCTTGCTCACTATATCTTAGGCTTCACGAACTCAAAAGCCTGCTGCTTCCCGCTTCCTCCTCTCGCGCCGCCCAGCTCCTAGCGTGATGCCCCTCGCTACACAGCTCGCGCTGCACAGTTTCTAGCGCTCTTCCTTGCTACGGAGCTCACGTAGCCCGATCTACTGCTCGTTGCCTCCCGTGCGTCGTGTGATCTATTGCGAACTGTCCTTGCTACTGGACTCGCGGCACCAGGTAAGTTTTTCCTCTATACTTATTTTATTTTATTATTTGTTTTCTTTTCTCCTTTTTTCCACTTTCTTAAAATACCACACAGCACCCGCCCAACCTTCCTAAACACACAGCCCTAAACCCAAACACGCACACACGCTTATCTTTCCCCTCCAAACACCCACTGCCATCGTTCCCTTTCCCTCCTCTCCAAACACCCACTACCAACCCTCCTCTCCCTCTCTCATTCACAAGAACTCCATTAAATTCATAATTCCTCCACTCATTCACTCACTAGCAACATCAATTTAAGAGCAATCCCCCGTCCCAAGCATCTAAGGTATGGTTTCTAACTCTTTGTTTTCTTAAATTTCGAATTGGGTGAAGTAATGAAATCGGACAACTTTTGGGTATGTTCTTCATAATAATAATGTGCATGTTTGTCCTAACCCCATAAACCTCATAGGAAAGGTATTGTTGTTCTTTACAATGGTGGTAGCACTAAATTCCCATGCCAATTTGGGAGGGTGAGGCAATCCCTCATCCACACAAGCATTTCCATTGCACTAGTGTATGCTAATTGTTTGACAAAATGCTTCAAAGGCCTTCTTTGTCCCAATTGGAGCCCGAATCTCCAGGGTTGTTACACTAGTGCTATGGTGTTTTGCACCCTTTGAAATTCTAAGTATGGGGTGGCTCACCGGAGCCGAGATGGTAGCTATATGAATTGCAATTGTAGTAGACATCTTTGTGACATTTATTGATTCTCATGCAAAAATAAAGAGGTGAAGTTTGAGTAGCCTCAAAATTGTTGAACATCATGTGATGAACTCTTAAGTGTGGGGTCATAAGATCATGTTTTGAATTGATTCAATGCCTCTAAGGATGACTAGTGTCTACTTGTGTAGGTACAAATATGCTTCCTAAGAAGGACAATGGTAAAGGAAAGGGCAAGGCCACTGCTCCTACCAAAGGCAAGACTTCCTCCACACCTCCACCGAAAAAGAGGAAAGGAGGGGAGGCCACTTCAAGTCAGGTTGAGGGATTGCAAGCAGTTGCAGCTATAGCAGCCTCACGCCCAAAGCCTGCGGGACAACAAGAATTTGGAATTAAGAGTATACCCTCGTCTGCTAAGGACTGTTACAAGATTTGCCGGCCGAGACATATACACTCTGAGACTGCTGTTCATGAGCGTCGTCTAAAAGCTAAGTATCAACCGATTTGGAAGGGTATTCATGTCTAGGATTGAGCTACATGTTTGGAAAAACTAGGGATATCAATGTAAACCTTGTCCGTGAGTTTTATGCCGGTTATGATCCGAGTTATCCTGAGCAGTTACTGCCTATTCGGGGGTGGTTGATTGATTTTTTTGCATCAGATTTATGCAATTACTTGGGAGCTCTGGATGTTCCCCAGGAACCGCTGGATAACTTCATTGCCCATCCAGCATATCAGGCGCTGAGATACACTCTCTATGGTGTCAATTCTATGGCTGCATAGGTCCGTGACAAGAAGACCCAACATCATAGGAAATTTCCAAGGAAAAAAATGAAGCCAGAAGCTCAGGTGTGGTTGAAATTGATCAACACGTGGCTACTACCATGCAACCATGAGACTCTGATTAGCCGTGAAAGGGTCTGCCTGCTGTACTTCCTAATGACTAGCCAGAAGATGAATGTGGGTCAGTTGATATGCTACCGATGGCGCAGGTGAGAACAAGCAAGAGAATTGATAGATTGTCCTTCGGTAACATGCTGACTCAGTACTTGAGAAAAGAAGATGTGGAGAAGGAGTGAGATTTTGATGTAGTCATTCCACCACCCCTTCGACTGACGGACATCACCAGCATCCGGACGAAGAAGGAAAGTGTTATGTCCTCACTAACAGGTGCCGAGCACAATGCTCGAGATGACAATTGTATGGCTCATTTATATGGGATGATGGACTTGCAGCTTAGGATTAGAGGGAGGTCGGCCACTACGGAGGAGAGGGAAAACTTGGATGAGCGTTTTTCGCTCAATGCTCATGTCCAACATCTGGTTGGGCTTGGTGATGGCAAGAGAATCCCAAAGGATGAGGATGTCAACAGGCTGGAGTGTTCCGAGGCCGAGCTAGAGCAGTCCGAGGAGGAGGAGAACGATGATGATGCTGATGATGAAGCAGAGGATGAAGAGTGGACAACTACAGATAGGGCCTTCGAGGATGAGGGAAATGATGATGACTGATCAGGTTGTTTTTCCTACCACCTTACTTGTTTTTATGGATTTGTATATGCACTGAGGACATTGCATGACTTAAGTGTGGGGTGGGAGGTTCTATATTATGTGTGAGTTGTAAATATTAGATAAACTAATTATTTTTCTTCTTTTCTTTTTTAGAATAGAATTTAAAAAAAAAAATTATAGTATTCTAACTTTACTTTAGTTTTTAGGATTGCTTTTAGTACTTAATCTCTTAAAAGAAATATAGAAAAATTATATATATATATATATATTAGGTAGTAATAATCTCTTGTGATTTTTCTTTGTGCCTCGATTCGTTTTCACGGGATGTAGTTGAACTGGGTAGTAATTATTTTTTTTATCTTTAGAGTAGAGTAGGATTTAGGAAATAAAAGGATGGGAAGAATGAGATTTGCTAGGCGCCTATGACTAGGTTAATAGTAGAATATTTAGGCTCTAGCATGTATAGTACCTTCCCTATGGCTTGAAAATGCTTATGATGCCTTGTTGAGTAGATAACATGTTCATTGACGCCTATATCTCATTTTATTGGCTTGTGTCACTTTCTGCTTAATGCTTAATATTTTGTGGCTCCGTGAATACTTGCAATTGTTCGATAATCGGCATGGAACCGTCCTTAATGAGTCATATGCCATGTGTGGTGAGAAATTGCATGGTCCGTGTCATTACATTAGAGTCTAGAACTTACTCAGCATGTGAGCTGAAGCGAAATTTTAGGTTTTGCTCGATTTGAAAAATGATATTAGGCTTCCTTTGATTATTTTTTTCTTTGAGCTTAATGCTTACCACAAATAAAAATCATCCCCTAGTCAACCCTTTTGAGCCTATAAACTTTTATTTGGAAACAACATTACAAGCCTATACCCATTTGTTCTTAATTGTCATTGTTTTGATCCTTTTACCTCTTAAATCACTTTAATTGTAAAATGAGCGCAAGAAGAAGTAAGGAGGGAACTTGCGTGGCTTTTGAGTGGAACCAATGAAATGAAAGAAAGAAATGTGCACTTGTATTGTAAGGAATACACCACTAGCAGGAATGGTAGAAAAGAAAAAGAAGAAAAATAAGTATTGTTGAAAAAAATGTAGCAAAAGAAAAATAAGAATATTTTGTCCTTGCTAGTGGATATGAATTAAAATAGTGCTTAAATAAAGAGAAAATATTTTTGGATTTGAAGTTGTGTTGAAGAAAAATGCGCTTAAAGTTAATTTTGTGATATTTAAAGTGCTTAGGAGGGTTAGTCACTATTTCTAAATTAATTCTACCTTTCCTTTAGCCCACATTACAACCATGAAAAAGTCCTAATTGATTTTAGATTAAGCAAGCCTACATTAGTAGAGGTTTACATAATGGGCAAGTCTATGGTACTTTGTTCATGCATGTGACTTCTTTGTGAGAGTGAGGAATTTCTTTGATTTATCTGAGTCCTTAAAATATATTTGAACAATTGATTCGAGTATGTGGATTCGACTTACTCTTTTGTTCTTGTTGTGAGGGAACATGATTTTGCAAGGGATATGTGACGTTATTAGATGTCTCTACGTTGTTAAGTGTTCAAGCCATGAATGCATTGTGATACTGAGTCGGTTTGTGAGGATATGATTGTTATAAACATGTTGCCTTGTGTTGAATAAATTTTTAAAGTATGGCATAAAGTGAAGGGAAGTGTGTATTGAAGACATATGCTAAAGTTTAATTGTTACTATCAACCATAGTCATATGTATGTTGTGCTTTAGATGCGCTAAAAGAAAATAAAGTGCTCTAGATTAATGTGAATTGGTAGTTGACTCGAGGACGACCAACGTCTAAGTGTAGGGTGGTGATGTTTGGTTAAAATGCTATGCTTTTAATACATTACTCACCCTATATTTTGTTGATTTAGTGATTAATTGTGCGACAGTTGAGCTAAATTATGTTGTTTTATGTGCAGGAGCATCGGAAGAAAGAGTCGAATGAAAGTTGCACGAAAAGAGAACGAAAATGCAAGAAAAGAGCACAAAATACCAAGTACCTAAGCTTGGCTACAGGCCAAGCATAGCCATCTTTATAGCCTGCTTTATCGTGCTATAGGCCAAGCATAGCCAGCCTTATAGCCTACTTTACTGTGCTACAGGCCAAGCATAGCCAGCTCTATAGCTAGCTTGACCGTGCTACAGGCTAGGCGTAGCAAGCTCTGTAACCAGGCTGACAGCATAATAAGCCTGGCCTCGCGAGGTCTATAGCCTGGTGACCCAAAGTTGCGGGTTAAAAGACTACAACCCCAATTTGGATTCAAGGACTTCGGCCCTGATATATAAATAATCCCTAAACGAGTTGAGAAAGAGTGGGACACTATTTTGGAGAAGAAAAAGGCTACAGAGCACTGTGCAGCAAGAATCAAACGAGTTTTCCCTCCATTCAGTCCTTTACCTTGTAATTTAATGTCTTTGAACATCATGATGATTGTTGTTGTATTTATGAATAGCTAAACTCTCTCATCTAGGGTTTGATATAACCTATTGAAGGATGATTTTTCACTGCGTTTAATATAAATTTGCCGTTGAACTTTTTCTACTTGTTCAACTATATTTTCGTTGTTGTTGATTGAAGAAGTCTCAATTAACTATGCTTATTTAGTGTGTATATTTTTCGAGAGAGAGTACACATTTAGATAGTTGTTGAACAACACCACTCAACGTATTTGAGAGAGCAATATAGAGGATTTAAAGGCAGGATTAGAGATAACGAAATCTTGGTGCGGTCATAGTGAGCGGTGAATTAGTGCCAGCTAGCGTAGTTCGAGAGAATACGTCTAGTAAATTGTGTAGTTGCTCGAGAGAAAGCTACAACACCCAAAGTACTCACGATCAGTAGAGAATACTTAGGCGAATTTATAGGAAACGTGGCGGAGAAGATTCCGACAATTGGGAAAATCATAACCCTAAACTTTTTCAAATCTTGTCTACAACATTTGTTCTGTTAGTTAGAAATTACTGTGTTTTAATTACTTTGCTCTTAGTTAGTAAACATTCAAATCGTTATTTAATATTTCTGAAGGTTGATTGCTTGAATTCATGCGAAACTAGTGGTTGTAATTAATAGGTTAATTCCCTGTGGGATTCGACTCCGAACTTATAAACCGGAATATATTTGCAACGACCGCCAGACCTTTTAGGAGGCATAGTTAGGCGTGATCAGTTTGGTTTGGTTTTAACTAGAAAAAAATCGAATCGAAACCAAACCAACCCGATTGTACATTTATACAATTTTAAAAAATATTTCATACATATTAATATTTATTGTAATGTAATTTATAAGTATTTCTTAAAAATTTTCATAGTTTTTATCTTTTAATGTATTATTTCAAGTTTGGACTTAATATTCTTGAATGGTAAATAAACTTTATAGCCAATAAATATAGTAACTCAAACAAAGTTTAAATCAATATTAATGCTAACAAAATAAATTCAATTCAATACTAGGAATGATGATCGTATTAGATATCTATTTTTTAGTTATACATTGGCTTATTATGAAAATGTATAACTTATTTTTCATTAATTAGAAATATTTGCTTTATGCAATTTTATTATCTTTATTATTAAATATTTTAGTATAATACTATGACTTATCTCATATTATTGTGTTATTTTCTTCGAAAGTACATTATATAGTTGTATCTTACTAGGACTAAAGAAATATTTGGAGCACAAGTCACATATTTTGTGCTATGGAGGCTTTACCGAAAAAAAATCCAGAAATTCGAAAAAAAATCGAAAAACCCGAGAAAAATCGAGATTGAAAAATCCGAATTTGTTGGTTTGGTTTGGTTTATAGATCTAAAAACCCGATGCCATTGATTTGATTTGGTAATTGAAAAATCCGATTCAACCCGACTTATGTACACCCCTAATAACACAAATAAGTTAGCTGTCAAAACCTCAAGGGGGGTCTTTGTAGTTATACCTTTTTAGAGGTTAGTACACCAAAAAGTGTAGTAACATACAAGATTTACAACTTGTCGTATTTTGTTAAAAATATTCTTTAAAAGATTTTATAGGTTGACTCTAAAAACCGAAACATGAATCAGCCCTAAAAAACATGGCATTCAACATGAGATGAAGATAATATTTGATTAGTTTACATTATTTCTACAATAGGGCTAACTTGTTTTAGAAAAATAAAATTTGACCTAAAATCAGTATTTAATTAGCAAAGGTATAAATTCTGTTGGCACAAAGGAAACTAAATAATGGTTGTTAGAAAAACATTCGCACTTTTATTCGTGAACTTAATAAATAAAAAGGGCAAAATATCTTCCTTTTTTTCTCTCTCTTAAAAGCCACATCGATGATCAACATTCTGAGAAGAATATCATAAATAAAATAAGTTTGTATTAACCAATTAAGTATACAGCAATTTATACTGTTAAATTACAAGTAGAAGAGATTATTTATGAGTTATATTGTAGAAAGTTTAGGTAAACGTAATTATTAATCTACTAATTTAATTAGGTTTGATCTCACAAAAAAGGGACAAATCTAAATTGACAGCAAAATTGACCAGGGGTTTCAATTCACCAAGCCTTTTATGATCTCAATCACTATGAAATTAGATTAGATATATAGACACAGACTTGATCAAACTAAACTTAAAATGGGAAAGCAATTTAACTGTTAACTCACTTTTTTAACAAACTATAACGTGTTTTTGTTTCTCATTGCGAGACCCCTTCAGAGATTCCTCGGAGAATGAAGATGAAATTAAAACAGAAACTGTTTAATTGATTAATCAACGACGAGTCAAGAAGAGGTACATTAATCAAAGCGACTTTATTAAGTGATTCCACAAGTGGAAAATCTTTAAATTTCTTTATGGTTTGTTGAGGGTGTCACCATCTACAGCTTTAATTATTAGGTTTATGAAAAGATGGAGGATAGATAATCAGCATGATTTATTTTAAGACTCAACCAAAGAAGCTAATTGCGGTACAATGGATTGAATTGCTCTACCGTTAATTAGAGTTCTCGTGTTTAAACCTTAAAAATAAAAATAAAAATCTAGCAAGAAATTTTATCTCTTTTAATGGACTTTACAGGGCTCGAATTCTGATTAGTTCGAACCCTAAAGCGAATTGAGATACCGAATGGAAAAAAGAAAATAAGAATCAAAGAAACCTAAAGTTGTCCAAGAATCAATGGAATATAGTTTTTATTTCTAAAAGCTTCAGGTGGGATTGTCTCCCCTCTTTGGATGTTTCTCAGTCTCATCAGTTGTACTATTTGTCACCTAATGCAATATGTCTATATTCACCTTCTTAATTAGCTTCTGGTCCTGATTTCGTGGCGCGTGACATGCATCAAACTCTACTCAATAGAATTAAAGGAGAGGCTATGAATAGAACTGTTTCGTATTATGAGTAAATTGTAGTTTAGCCTTTATCTTTCGCATATATACTTATTCGTACTTAATATTTATAATAAAATCATACTAAATATAGTCTTAAGATTGAGAAATTAAAGTCAATATGCATAGCTCTCAACTGTATGGCTCAAGTAGTTAAGAGATAAAAATTTATAGAAACAAAAAAAAATTGGTGTAAACATTCAAAGTACAAATAATCGTGCCAGTACCCCTCCCTTCTAGAAAATAATTCAAAAGAAAATTCCCTTCTTCTCGTCACATATTCCCAAGAAAGAGAGAGACTAATAGTACGTACCTATGTGAGCCTCTTCTTTTTGATCATTTCCTTTTTATCTACGTCTTCATTGCTCAAAAAGATTTCATTTATCTACGTATAAACCATAATGTTCTTTTACGAAGAACTTCAATTTTTTTTCCTGAGTATTGAAGTTTTGATGATTAACAAAATATGATTAAATATTCAAAGAATCAGGTGCTCAGCATAGCTGTTTAACTGTTATGAAGAATCAGCTCCTCAGGAAAAAGAATCATCTCCTCATGAGTGATGCTTGTACGTCTGTACAAGACAGTAACTTTATCTCAAAGTTACCCAGGTCCGAGTTTGGTGGAAGATGGCTGCTATAAGTGATAAGGATCGTTGCTCAAGAAGATACAGATAATTCAGTCAGAGACAAAAGTCTCAAAGCTTGTGGAATCTTTGGAACAGTAGGAGTTCTATCAAAGAGGAAGCTGAGTATGAATAGGACTCCTAGAAGATCTCAAGTTGTGCTTTAAATAGGATCGACTTTGGACTTCTGAACTATCCTTTTACATATCAACTAAAGAGTCATAAGTCGTTTACTTGTGTTGAGTACTTGCCTTGTATTCTTCCTGAGTTAGTCTAGTGAATGTGTTTTAGGAAATTGAGTTGTAATCAAGTGTCACAAACAACTAGTGAGTTGGAGTAAGCATTTTGCTTTACAAGATAGAGTAACTTGTTAATCAAATAAGAGTAGTAGGAATGCTGGAGAGTACTTAATTACAGTCTTGTAATTGATACATTTTGGCTCATTGTTCTAGTGGAGTTGGAGTTGAAAATCCTACATCGTGATTTTTGTACCTTTTGAGGCGTGTGGTTTTCCACATAAAAATCGTTGTGTTCATTTTATTGCATGTTTACTTTACGCTTAAGGAACATGGTGAAGAACTAAGTTCTTTAGTAATCCATACGAGCGCTCAAACTAACAATTGGTATCAGAGCAGGTTCTCTTATTTACACGGCTAACACCAAGAGAGATCTTGGAAGCAAGATGAGTGCTCCACCCGGAATTAATAAAGGACAATCAACTATCAGGCCACCCCTGTTCAATGGAAAATATTACAATTGGTGGAAAGCAAGAATGAAAGACTTCCTGACAGCTGAAGACTATGATATGGACCATAGTAAACCAAGGTCCTTTGTTTCCTACTAAACAAAATGCACAAAATGAAACAGTTCCTAAGGACCCCTCTGAATTTGTGGTGGCAGATTTCATAATGATGGAGAAGAATGCAACGGCTAAGAAAATCATTATTTGTGGACTTGGTCCTGATGAGTACAATAGAATTTATGTGTGCTCTAAAGCGAAGCAGATATGAGATGCACTCCAAACTGCTCATGAAGGAATAAACCAAGTAAAGAGATCAAGGACTGAGCTACTCATGAGAAACTATGAGCTTTTCTCCATAAAGGAGTTTGAGCCCATCCAGGATATGATGACTAGGTCACTATAATAACCAATGAACTGAAATCATTTGGAAAAATGTTTACCTCAAAAGAGTTGGTTAGCAAATTTCTAAGAATCCTTCCAGCTTCATGGGAATCGAAAGTCATTGCAATCCAGGAAGCCAAGGAATTGGACAAAATCTCACTTGATAAGTTGGTTGGAAACATAAAAACTCATGAAATGAGAAAAATAGAATTACGTAAGGAAGAACCAAAGAAGGATAAGGCCTTGGTTCTTAAAGGATTTGAGAATGATGAATCTGACTACGATGATCCTGATCTAGCAATATTTGCCAAGTTCAAGAGGTTCATGAAGAATTCCAAAAGTGCATCCAAGAGAGAAACCGGTAGTAAGCCCAAGCAGATCGACAAAGCTAACTATGATGGGTGCTACAAGTGTTGCAAGCTAGATCACATGGTCAATCACTGCCCAATTTGGGAAATTAAGCGGAGGAAAGAACAAGCTGAAAAAGAGAAACGGGAGAAGATGAGAGAAAAGGGTTCCAACAAACGAAAAATCCTAGGCAAAGGATTTACTGAAGCGATGAAGCAGGCATTCTTGGCAGTATATAAGGATAGTGGAAGTGATCAAGAGGAAGAAAAGGAGGATAAGGCTATAAGTCTCTATGCTGTGATTGATGAATACCAAGCTGTAAAGACATAACCCCCAGTACAGCTTGGAATATACATTGGAAGTCCTTCTTTGTTTGATGAACACCACTATGATGAATGGAAGCTATATATGGAACTTCAGGCTACTGACTTTGACCTATATGTAATTGTCAGTCATGGACCAATTCTTCCAATCAAATTGGATAGTGAAGGTAACAAGTGCAACAAAAAATAAGAGGAATACTACGAGGAAGATCGTCAGCTAGTTCAGAAAAATGCTAAAGCAAAGGACTTGCTCTACAGAAGCCTGTCTAGAAACACTCTCCTAAGAGTGTCCTCTTGCATCTCTGCTCATGATATATGGAGGACCTTGGAAACCGACTCTGGAAATGAAAACATCGAAGTGGCTTTGATGGCGATTGAAGAATCCAAAACGGAGGAAGAAGTGATAGGAATGATGGCCATGAGTGATTCAGAAACAGAAGATGAAGCAAACCAGGTAAGTATATCTGACTTTAAAGAAAATATACATGCTATATCCAAAACACAACTGATGGCCATAATTATGACCTTAATGAATGAATTGGATAAAATGAGTACTGAATATGACCAGCTAATAAGCAACCTTACTTGTGTCAAACTTGATATCAAAGAGCTTGAATCTGACAAAGCTAGTTTAGAGAAACAGGTCAAAGTCCTTAAGAACTAAGTTCTTGAGATTACTTCTGAGAATGAGAAGTCTCCTGATATACATGGCAAAGGAAAAATGAGTGATCTACAGGATAAGCTTGAAAATAAATTAAAAATTGCTAATGATAATATTTGTCATGCTGAATGTAGAAATAAAGTCCTGCATGAAAACCTAGAAAAGGCTAATTATGAAGTCTCCAGATTAAGCGAATGTCATAGATCTTCTGATGCTTTGAATTGGCTTAAATGAAAACTGTAGCTCTAACAAATCTGGAATTGGCTACAGAAAACCTGTTCCTAAATTTGACCCAAAGTATGTAGGAATTTCTGATAATAACATGTGCACTCATTGTGGAAGAATAGGATTCTTTAGAGACACTTGTCTTGCCTTAATTCATGCTCAGTTTAGAAACACCTTTGGTATTGCTAAAAATGTGAAGAAGGAAGAGGTTCCAAAGGTTAATCCTCCTGTCCATACTACGTGGATTAAGATTAACAAGAAAATAGCTTCTAATCATCTCCCCTTCTGGGCAAGAAGGGATCCGATTCATCCTTTTTTCAACAAAAAGGGACCCAAGCTTGTCTGGGTTCCCAAAACTAGCTTGTGAATTTTGGTGCAAGCTAAATAAGAGGAACCAATCAGGACTAGTATCTAGACAGTGGATGCTCAAGGCATATGATTGGAGAAAAGAAAAACTTCCTCTCACTGACAACCTTCCAATGAGGGAGTGTGCCATTTGGAAATGGGAAAAAGGACCAGATAACAGGTATTGGCAAGTCACTCTCTCATGCTATAGAAGATGTGTATTATGTGGTAGGTCTTAAACACAATCTTCTTAGCATCTCTTAAATGTGCGATAAAGGAAATAAGATAAAATTCAATTCCAAAATTTGCAATGTCACAAAGCTTGATACTAATGATATTGTGTTAAAGGGTAAGAGACATAACAATGTCTATAAGATATTGATTATGTCACTTCCCCAGAGTGAGCACACATGCTTGAGTGTTGTGGAAGATGATCCACTGCTATGGCATAGAAGACTGGGACATGCCAGTCTCTCTCAAGGTATGTGATGCTTGTGTTTGAGGGAAATATGTTAGGTCATCCTTTAAATCTAAGAAGTTTGTAAGTACTTCTAAACCTCTGGAACTCCTTCACACGGACCTATGTGAACCAATAAGAATAAAGAGCAGAGGAGGTCAGAGGCATGCGTTTGTGATTGTTCATGATTTCTCCAGGTATACCTGGACTTTGTTTTTGGGATCTAAAGATGTAACCTTTGATGCTTTCTGTGTATTTTTCAAAATAATTCTACAAAATCTAGGATGCAATGTTTTAAGTATAAGAACTGAACATGGAACTGAATTTGAAAATTCAATATTTTCTCGAGTTCTGTGGATCACATGATATTGATCATAATTTCTCTGCACCTAGAACTCCACAACAAAATGGGGTTGTAGAAAGAAAGAGTAGATCCTTAGAAGATATGGGGATGACCATGTTGACAACACTACTTGCTACCTACTAAATAGATGCATGGTCAGATCCATTCTTGAGAAAACTCCATATGAGTTACTTCGAGGAAGAAAACCCAACATCACTCACTTGAGAGCCTTTGGGTGCAAATGTTTTGTACATAATAATGGGAAAGAAGCTTTAGGTAAGTTTGATGATAGAAGTGATGAAGGAATTTTCTTGTGTTACTCTCCACGTAGTAAGGCCTATAAGTTTTTTAATAAAAGAACTATGCATGTGGAAGAAAATATTCATGTTATTTTTTATGAATCTAACAATTGGCTGCGAAAGGTCTACAAGATAAAGATTTTGACATAGGATTCATTTGTGATGGAGATACAAAGGAAGCTGATGAAGATGGATCTGAAAACCATAAGAAAATTGACAGTGATCATGAGGAACAAGAAGAACAAAGAACTACTCTAACTGCTGACCAGACTAATGAAGCCATATCTACTGAACCTGCTCCTTTGGGTCACTCCTCGGGTGAATCTTCTCTAGCTATACAGATCAGACCATGGAAGTATCAAAGCTCACATCCTCTTGAGAATATCATCTATGATCCAAATGCAGGGGTGCAAACCAGGTCTTATCTAAGAAATCTAGGTGCACTCACAGCATTCCTCTCACAGGTTGAACGTAAGACCATAAAAGAAGCTCTAAAGGATCCAAATTGGATCATAACCATGCAAGAGAAGCTAAATCAGTCTGAGAGAAGTAAGGCCTGACACCTGGTACAGAAACCCAAGAACAGAAATGTCATAGGTACCAGATGGGTGTTCAGAAGCAAGATGGATGAACAAGGAAATATCAGAAGGAACAAGGCCAGACTGGTGGTCAGGGATAAAATCAAGAGGAGGGCATTGACTATGATGAGACATTTGCACTTGTAGCTAGAATGGAGACTATAAGAATGCTGATAGCCTTTGCTGCCCACATGGAGTTCACTGTATACCAGATGGATGTAAAGAGTGCCTTTTTGAATGGTTACCTGAAGGAGGAATTGTTTGTCAAACAACCTCCTGGATTTGAAAGTGAAGAATTTCCTGACTATGTGTTCAAGCTGGATAAAGCTCTTTATGGACTGAAACAAGCTCCAAGAGCTTGGTATGAAAGGCTCTCAAAATTCCTCTTAGCCAATAACTTTGTAAGAGGAAATATGGACAACACTTTATTTCTGAGGAGCAGAGGGAAGAATATTCTGATTGTGCAAGTGTATGTGGATGACATTATCTTTTGGGCTACCAATGAAGCAATGTGCAAGGAATTTGCTGAGATGATGAGAAATGAGTTTGAAATGAACATGATGGGTGAATTTGAACTTTTTTCTAGGGCTACTAATCAAGCAAACACCTAATGGAACCATGCTACATCAGCAGAAATATATCAAAGAACTACTAAAGAAGTTCAACATGGATTTCTCTGATTCCATTGACATTGCAAGTACAACAAATGGACCTTGATAAAGAAGGGAAAAGTGTGGAACAAAAACTATATAGAGGTGTGCTTGGGTCACTATTGTACCTCACAACAAGCAAGCCTGATATAGTGTTTAGTGTGGGATTATATGAAAGATTTCAGGCAAATCCCAAAGAATCTCACCGGAAGGTTGTCAAAAGGATATTAAGATATCTCAAGGGGACCCCTGACCTCTGTATATGGTATCCCAGAGGGTATAACTTTGATCTAGTTAGTTATGCTGATGCTAACCATGCAGGTTTTTGTGTTAACAGGAAAAGCACTTTAGGAATAGCTCATTTTCTAGGTTCTTGTCTGGTGTTTTGGGGAACCAAGAAGCAAAACTCAGTGGCCTTATCTACAGTTGAGGCTGAATATGTGGCAGCAGCATCCTGTTATGCTCAATTGCTATGGATAAGACAATAGCTAAGGGACTATGGTATATTTGTTGATTGTGATTCCATTTTCTGTGATAACACCAGTGCCATAAACATTTCTAAAAATCCATGTTAGCACAAGAGAACCAAGCGCATTGACATTAGATATCACTTTCTCAGAGATAATGTTGAAAAGGGGAATATCTCAATTAACTTTTGTAAAACTGAAGATCAAATTGCTGATATTTTTACTAAAGCTCTGAGTAGGGATCAATTTGAAAGGAATAGACTAGAACTAGGTCTAAACAACTCTTCCCACTAATATGAATCCCAGTACAATGTGTTTGATTTAAGTTTGTACAATGTGTTTGATTCAAGTTTGTGCTTGTATTAAGCTCACACACTTGCTTGGAAAATCTGGCTACTAACTATATTACATGATACTAATATGAAGTGCTGAACTTTATTGCAGAAACAAATAAGGAGTTGCTAATGATTTGGTTCTTTGACTCAGGTATGTGCCATACTATCTTAAGTCACTAGGATTTTGTATCCTAAAATCATTGCTATATTAAACTTCTAATTCCGTTGGCATCACTTCCAATTGTCTTCTAGTCAAATATTAAGGGGGAATCCAAGTGCAATTAGAGTACAGTTACTCCTGAAATCCTAACAGCCAAAGTAACCATTACAAGAGTCCCGTTAGAACTCAAATTCGGTCACCTTCTTTCTTCCAGTCAAATCAGAAGTAACGCCTTTAAAAGGCTCTTATGATCAGCTTCTCAAACCTCACCGTTTCTCTCAAATTGTAAGCAAGAATCAAAAGCAATTACCAAGAACTAATTCTGTCTTTCTCTTCTTTGAGTCTCACATCTGATCACCAGGCCTAAATCCAGTCAAACACCCTCTAAAGCTAAATCATCAACCAAGGCTGAAGCAAAACCCAAAGTCATGAAAACAAATCGAAGAAAAATGCCAAGCCATCAAGAGAACCCACACCCACACATGTTCCTTCTCCTTCGATATCCTCCACTATACCTACATCATCATCCCATATTTCTACTGTTCATGCTATTCCCATCATTCCCACCTCCATTCTATCCCCTCCTCCAAAAACAACTACCCATGCACCTGAGCTTCCTACGAAAAAACCTCTAAGTCAACAAAGGCCAAAGCTACTCCAAGAAAATCTGTCAAGAAAGCGTCTGATGCTGCTACGCAGGGTGGCACTGTAGCCAAGAAATTTGTGGCTCAGGGGGAATCAGTGTCAGTCATTACTGATCAGGTACAACGTCCTCCCTCCAAATTAGATGTTTTGGTGTCTAATATAGATGTTGCACCCCTAAATACTCTCCCATCTACGAGTAAGAAGCCACCAGTGGAGAAACTCACTGTAGAAAAGGGTGCAGAGGATATGGAGAAGGAAGTAGATACAACGCATGTGGAGCCTGTAGTTGAGAGGGAAGGAAGTAAAGAACATGTGCAAAAGGAGGATTCTAATGGCCTTTCTTTTAGTTGGCCTGAGGATGAGAAAGATAATAGGGGTGAAAAAGAAGAAGAAGTTGTGAACAGTCATGAGGAACATGATGCTCAAAATATAGCCAATGAAGAAGAAAAGAGTAAGAATGAGGGAGCATCTAGAGATGAGAAGGAGAGTGATACAGAGGATAAGATAGGTGAACATGCTAATGATTATACAGAAGAAGAAAATCATAGTGAAAAAAAGGAAGTTTCTAAAAGTGAGGGTGAGGATCAAGAGTAAGTGAGAGTGAAGGAGGTAATGAAGAGATTGAGGAAGAAGAGGGGAATGCGAGCGAGGAAACTGAAGGTTCCATGACAACTAGAAACACTGTCATAGCCCCTTCAGAAGAAACTGGTGAAAAGACAAGGGCTCAAGAACCTGGGTCTCTGTTAACTCCTTTCATTGGAGATGAAGAAGTTAGTAATGATGAAGATGATGTGGCACTATCTGAGGTAGGGAAGAAATCCAGGAAGACCCCTATGAAAGATACAAATTCAGCAGTCTCAAGAAGGAAATAAGTGGTTTCTCTTACCAGAACTCCTCTCACAAGGAGTAAAAGAAAGGTTGTTGATGCATAAAACATTAAGGAGTCTAGAAGTGCAAAGAAGCCAAAGAAGAATGTTTCAATTGTGGAACCTGTTGTTAAGGTGGATGGAGAAGATGAGTCTGACTCTGCGTTGCCAGCAAAATCTACTACACCAAAGAAAAAGGGTGCCAAAGTCACCAAACATGCTACCTCTTCTGCAAGGGCTAGTAGGGGTAAGACAAGAAAGAATGTGCCAGCTGCAGTTGATCGACTGACATAGTTCAGGAACAGAAAAGTTCTAAATGGGAAGATTCTTGCGAATACTAATGAGAAGGAGATGGCTCAACTGGTTGAGAAACTTGAGCTACAGGGGGAGGAAGCACATATTTGTCAAAGCTTTCCCCTCAGTATGTGTTCCTGTTGTGGTGGATTTTATGCAAATTTCACATTTAATGGGAAGGTAGTCAAGAGTAAGGTAGGGGGCTTTGACATGGAGTTTGATGCTGATGAGCTGTATATGCTTCTGAATATCTCTTCCTTGGGATTTGAAAATTACTTAAAGAAGAAGTGGCCAGCCATAGACAATGATATTGACACTGGCATTGTGGTCAACAGGAAATTCTCCCAAAAGTTTGAACTAGATGCTCCCTAGAAAGTGTACAAGACTGATATGACCCCTTTCCACAAATTATTATTTCATTTTGTCAATTCCTGCATTCTTCAGAGGTCTGAAAAAAGGCATGAAGCTACTCTGCCGAACATGGCTGTGATGGAGCTGCTTGACACTGGTAGAACTATCAATCTTCCTAGCCTGATGATTCAGCACATGGCAAGAGTTGTAGATACTTCCAAACCCAAGCATGTTATGCCATATGGTTTCATGTTGACTGAGTTGTTTGACAAGCTCAACATTGCCTTACCTGAGATTAAGTTTGGAAACCACAATGACGTCTTGGATGTTGTTACCCTCAAGCAGTATGGGTATGAGGAGATCAAGGCTAGAGGACTCGCGGAATCTGCTATTCTACCTAGGAGCAGTAGGTTGCAGAGCTCACCAAGAGGTTGGAGTTGGCTGTTAAAGAGAATGCCAAGCTTCGTGAAGACAATAATGAGTTAGGAAAGGAAACAAAGCAATTCAGAGAAGAGATCAGAAGAGATAGGGAGGATCATGCTCTATAGATTACCACCCTTGTGAAAGCTTTGACCCCCTCTACTTCTCATCCACGAACTTGTTCCTTCCCACTGTCCTTAGTTCTTTTGCTATTCCAATGATGCCTTATCTTTTGTTCCTTTTGTCTTTGTTTGAGTAGTTTGTAGTATGCTTAGTTTATTTTGTTGTAATGATGAAAACAAGGCCCTGGACTTCTTTTGGCACTACTTAATGTCTCCTATTGCTCTGCTTTACTGCTTTTTACTATATTGGATATCAGCCTAGTCTATTTGCCTTTTCTTAAGCTTGTGTTGTAGCCTGTTTGGCCTTGAATCTTACATTATCTGTGCTTAATGTCTAAACATTTTTTGTGTGTTTCGATGATGCCAAAAGGGGGAAGATAAGGTTGGAAGGTTGTGGGTTGTGAACATACATGTCTGTCAAAAGTACTTGTTGTGATTATCTGATTCTTTGATAGGATTACCTGGTTCTACTGTGTACAAAGTTTGTCATCATCAAAAAGGGAGAATTTTTTGAGTATTGAAGTTTTGATGATTAACAAGGTATGATCAAATGTTCAAAATATCAGGTCCTCAACGTAGCTGCTTAACTGTTATGAAGAACCAGCTCCTCAGGAGAAAGAATCAGCTCCTCATGAGAGATACTTGTACGTCCGTACAAGACAATAACTTTACCTCAAAGTTACCCAGGTTTGAGTTTGGTGGAAGATAACTCCTATAAGTGATAAGGATAGTTGCTCAAGAAGATACAGATAATTCAGTTAGAGACAAAAGTCCCAAAGCTTGTGGAATCCTTGGAACAGTAGGAGTCTTATCAAAGAGGAAGCTGACTATGAATAGGACTCCTAGAAGATCTCATTTAAATAGGATCGACTTTGGACTTCTAAACTATCCTTTTACACATCAACTAAAGAGTCATAAGTTGTTTACTTGTGTTGAGTACTTGCCTTGTATTCTTCCTGAGTTAGTCTAGTGAATGTGTTTTAGGAAATTGAGTTGTAATCAAGTGTCATAAACAATTAGTAAGTTGGAGTGAGTATTTTGCTTTACAAGTTAGAGTAACTTGTGAATCAAATAGGAGTAGTAGGAGTACTGGAGAGTATTTAATTACAGTCTTGTAATTGCTACTTTTTGGCTCATTGTTCTAGTGGAGTTGGAGTTGAAAATCCTACATGGTAGATTGTGAGTTTTGCACCTTTTGAGTTGAGTGATTTTTTACGTAAAAATTGTTGTGTTCATTTTATTGCTTATTTACTTTACGTTTAAGGCGATAAATAACCAAGTTCTTTAGTAATCCATACGGACATTCAAACTAACACTAATTATTCCCTTGAGAAAACTATCGACTTTACCAAAAACAGGCAAATATATAACCCATGCACATGGCAGAGCTAACTTTCGGTTAGATGAATATAATCCTCTTGATTTTTATGTGCTTGTTTCTTTATATTTTGAATTCTTGTAGTAAAAGTTCTGGCAAAATCATTCCAAATGAACAATAATTGCATGGGAGAAAAAGAAAAAACCTATAACACTATAATGAGTCTAATGATTACACCGAAGAAGATCTTTTGTTGCGGGACGTGAACATCGAAAGCCCTTGCTAGCTGACTTGTTTTAAATCAAGTCTCCCTTTTTGTCTGCCTAATTTTTGCATGACAAACCAGATTCTTCTAAATGCATTTATCCCCATATAAATGGAAGAAAGAATCAAGAATAGAGCTTCTTGCCGACCAGATTTTTTTTTTTTTTTTGTGGGTTTCAAAAAGGGCTGCTAATACAACAAAAGGGTAATGGCTTTTTTCCTTTAACTCATTGTACATTCTGATATGACTTCTTCAACATTTGAGTATTACTCTTACCTCCATATTAACTTAAAGAAAAGTGAAAAGTTTCGAGTTAGTTCATTGGCCGAATAATCTAAGTTGATTGATCAAATACTCTAAAAATTTAATTGTTAATGAATGGATATTACGATGGAGAGACGTGAAAAGGATGGTATCTGCATATTAATGTTGTTCTTTTATTTGTTCCTTTTTTCTTCCATACTTTCAATCTTTTATTCTTTTTTGATCGTTTGTGAAGTACATCAAACAATAAAAATGTTGCGACATTGCACAACAAAGAGAAATTCGAAAGAGATTAAAAATGAGAATTATCTTTTAGCAAAGGGAGGGGGAGAAGATTGCTACATGAGCATCTAGTTCAATGGTGTTTGACTTAAGATACTCTATCGACAATAAATAAATCTATATGTATATATAAAGAAGGGCCAAAAAAAAATGACTTGCCACCTCTCTTTGGCCAAAAAACTCATTTATCTTTTTTCTCTTTTTTTGGCTTTTCCATCCCCATTTCTCTATTTATCTTATTTTTAATAGCTAAAAAACTAAGTCTTTAAGTACAATTACTTAACTTTTTTCCTCCCCGGCCCATAATTGTGTCTTTATTGAATACTTAATGTCTATTTATGTTCTCTTTCAAGCTTTTCCCCTCCCTCTATCTTCCATTTCTGTATCCTTTAATTTGGTGATTATATATGTCAATAACTCTGTTTAATGTTTAATTTTTTGTAATCCTTTTGTATTCCCCATATATGCCTACATAAGCTCACTAAGTACATCAGAAAGCCTAAATCATGATTTGTTGGTAAAACGACTACTTTCTATTCAAAAATTAATGAAAAAGTATCTTTTAGCTGAAAGAATAAAATGGTACGACCGTCACACATGCACTAGCAATTTGGTTGAATTGTAAAATCAAAGAAATTGGTCTGCGACATCAGCTGTGCATTTCAATGTCGAGGCTTTGTTTGGCTCTTTGTCCAAGGAAGGTATGCGGCACTAGAGAAGATGTTGATAAATGCAATCATACGTTCAGTTTGACAAAAAAATATAGCTTTCGGCTAAAATAATTGAGTTTATATAAATAGTTGGTTAAACTTAGTTAAAAATAATATCTCTAGATGTAAGTGCTGAAAACATGAGTAATATTAGACAAATCTGGAAATGACTTGACTATAACATACATTAATTGCTCTAAAAAGTGTGAGCAATAATGGGGGAGAACTAACAATAAATAACATTAAATGGCATTTAAGTAAATAGAAGAAGTGGTTCACCCAATAAAGATGAACTAGATGATTGTCCCTCATGACAATGATGAGTGACAGATAAATCCTCGAATATTCTCGGATTTAATGGAAAAGTGTGGAATAATATGAACAAAAATCTTGATAGTGTTTGTATCCTCTACCTCTATATCAATTTCAGAGCTTATGTTTCTTATCATGAACTCTATGTTATGGCCAAAGCCATTGCTTCCATTTATAAAAGAGAGAGAATCTTTTCTCAAAAGTCCGTTTTTATCAAATGAATGTCACATGCCCTACTTTATTGTCTCTTTTTCTATTTATATGAGACATACCCCTAACACACCCTAATAGTACAAGTACAGATAATATACACTAGAATATTCTCTTTAATATCCCATTTTGAAAACTAGTCGTTACAACTCTACAAATGGTGTTTGATCTCGCTCTTTGCTGACATCTCGACCACAAACCTCACTGCCTCCTGGTCGACCTCGACTGACCCATTCCTTAGTGTTATAGTGCCCTAAACATTTTAGGGAAGATTTTTACCTATACAGTTAGTCCCTCCGCTTATTGAGGCCGGCCTCAGACGGCCTTGATGAGCAGAATATGTTTGTCATGGTCGAGAAGGTGGGACGAGATGGAGACATGGCCTTTCGCGAGTTGCAACTTTTGGGGTTGCGTCGTTTCTGGATCAAAGTGACGTCATGGCATCATGCGTCATTATGGTGCATTTTTCCGATGCATTGCATCATTTCGCGTGCGTCTATTGATTGGATTTTCCACTTCAATATCTGTGCTAGGTAATGATGGCATAATTTCTTAGTGTCCATGCCCGAATTCTTATAAATAGGGATGCGAGGGCACACACTCGTGTTTTACAGATTTCCATATCGAAACCTTGCACCTCTTTCTTCCTATTCCATTGTTGCGTATCCTCCTACCCTGCTCTATAGATCCTCTTTGCGTTTAACTTTCCATTATTCGAATACACTCTGTATCTTCTGGTCCCAGTGAGGGAAATGACCTGGTTCCCCTGGCGATGGTTTTGCCTCCTCATGCGGAGGGCGTCTCTGTGGCCGTGGAGGATGAGAACTTTCCCACGGTGGATTGGATAATTCCTCGTGGTGATAAAGTCATGTCTGAATTTACAAAGGCGTCTGAGGCTGAGCCTGAGATCTCTGAGTCGGCGATGAAAGAGGCCGATTTATTAGAGCTTAGAGCCAAATATGACGTTCTCGCTCACATCGAGTTGATCCCTACAGGGCAGGACATGGTACAAGTCCACTGCCCTGGGTATTGTGCGTTCTATGCCTACCCCTTTCATGTTGGCTACACTCTTCCCCTTCTCCCCTCGTCGGAGGAGTTCTGCCGTTTCTATGGCGATTGTCTGGCTCAGCTGGCGCCATATATATGCAAGCTCATTAGGATGTTTACTAAATTTGCGGAATTGGCTGGAGTCCAGATCACCCTTCGACATTTGATGCATCTCTTCACCCCTAGTTTCTATAGGGGGACAATATTAAACCTTCGTCATATAGGGGGCAAGTGCCTGGTGGTGAAGATGGATGATAAGGTGAGCCGACAGCTCTGGCATAATTTTTTCTTCGTCAGAACCGAGGACGTGGTGGCCAACGTAGACGGCTTTCCCGAGATGTGGAATTATACTCGTAAGCATCTAACCCTTCATCGTTGAAACATTTGATTTGCTTGTTCTAGTCGTGGGTTTTGAACTTATGTTCCCTTCTTATGCAGCCAAGACTATGCGCCCTCCTTTAGTCGCCGACATTTCTGATTAGATTGGCCGGGTTCTCCATCACATCGTAAGGATTCGCGAGTGGCCGGATTTTTTTAAGAAGTTTAGGTCTGCTCCTTCCTTGAACAGTGAGCTCGCCTATTTTTCTCTATTTTGTTTTGGCCTTTTAGTCACCTATTTCTTGTAGTTTGCTTTTTGCTGATAGTGATAACCTTTTTTGATACTTTCTTTTCCAGCCTGAGGATCTTCGAGGAGGCCGCAAGCTCCCCTTCCTGCATTCCATAAGAGGAAAGCTGCCTCCTCTTCGGTTTCTATCCCTCCCCCCTATGACCGCGGATAGGCCTACTCGCTCCTCCATTTCAGTTCCCTCCTCGACGCGGCTAGGTCTGCTCGATCTTTGGTTTACCACTGCCTCAGTATCGGTTTCTTCTCCGCCTGCAAATATTTCAACAACGGAGCTTCTGGATTCACCTTTATTACGTCTTGTGGACGAGGAGGAGGAATCGTCGCCAAGCGACGGGTATTTGGTACCCCGCAAGTGAAGGTCAGTGGATGTTGGTGATGGGGCTTCCCGGGTTGTAGATTCTGTGATGGATGACACCATCAGCGAGACGGCGACCATAATACTTGACGATGACCATAATACTTGACGATGACATCAGGCTAGCGTCTGAGATCCCGATATCGGCTGAGGCCATAGAGGGTGTATCCCTTCCTTCTGCGACGATGGAAGCCAAAGGGTCGTCTGCAAGGGTCTCTAATGCTTCGCGGCAAGAGGGGCGATCGACTTCGCGACCGGCTGACGGTGCTTCTTCGACGGCTAATGGGGGAGAAAAAGGCGTGGCCGAGGATGGCTATGAGATGGGCTCAGACCTTGACGCTGCAGAGCTGAGGATGGTGGAAGAGGAATTACTCAGCTCGAAGTGAGACTAGAGGGGTCTACGCGGACCATCGCGATCCCCATGGATCGTGACCTGTTAAAAAATACAGAGAATGTGGTCTCTACCCTCGGTCCCTTTTTTTCGATGTGGAGGATGAAACCCTTGCGGAGTTGGACAACGCCACCTTATCGAGGAGCATAGCCGGCGTCGCTCTCAGGGTAAATTTTTTAAAGCTTTTTTTTCTTGTCTGCTTTGTTCAGATTTTTGGTTTTTGTTTTAGTGCTTTGTTCTCATTAGCATATGCGTTCTCGTGTTTGACTCTCTTTCTTTTTGTGATTGTAGATCGTGATCTTGGAAATTGAAAGCGCCTGAAGGGATGAGAGGCGTAAGCCTATCTTCAGGAAACTTCAACACAAATACTTTGAGTACCGTGGCAATTATCAAGAAATCCGCAGGCGTTTTGGCGAAGGCGGCAATTTGTGGACCCTTCGGGACGATCTGAAGTAAAAAGATGACGAGCAAGTGAGGGTCAGTGAGAAATACAGTGTCCTTGAGGGGACGTTGAGAAATAAAGAAGAAGATCTTGAGGTCAGTAGGGCCATGGAGGTTCAGCGTGGCGACCTCCAGATGCAGGTGATCGAGTTACGTAGGTAATTAGATGAGTGTCAACTGCAGATAGAGGTTCTTCATGGCGAGAAAACCGAGAAGCAGAGCGAGCTGGATAGGGTAGAGTTAGCTCGGTCAGGGGCTTTGAGGAATATGGAGGCCCTTGAGGTGGTGATTCGGACCCTCCGTTCTGAGTGG
Organism: Nicotiana obtusifolia; assembly: GCA_002018475.1. Lineage (NCBI taxonomy): Eukaryota > Viridiplantae > Streptophyta > Magnoliopsida > Solanales > Solanaceae > Nicotiana > Nicotiana obtusifolia. Next base: position 41,632 of record MCJB01018683.1, on the reverse strand, counting down.
GAGAACGACTTGGAAACGGCAATGTTAAAAGAGGAGCGGCTTGATGAGAGGATCGGAGAGTTGGAGAAAGAGAATTCTAACCTCTATGGCCGAGTTGCTGCCCTTATGGCCGAGAAGGACCAATTACTGGTGCGACTATCCTCTTCTCATACTTCGAACTTTCCTAATGTTCCTCGAGAATTATACGAAGAGCGGATTCATGCCGAGGCCTTGTTGGATGTGTTCCGAGATTTGCATGCGGCGGGATCTGTATTTGGGGCCGCTCTTGAAGATGCTCGTGTCAAGGCTCGTGAAGCTCGAGTCGCTTGCGGGTATGATCGTGCTACGCCAGAGGCCGGCGAGGGCGCGGGGGACTAAGATGTAGACCGGCTTGAGTAAAATGCCTGGTATGATGTTGCATATCCTGAGGGCGATTGCGGCAATGGCGAGGGTATTGAAGTTCGAGAGGGTGACGTAGTTGAGGGACAGGTCAGTGAGGGTGCTGCAAGCGATGAAGGTGGTGGCTAGTAGTTTTATTTTTTGTCTTTTCTGTATATCTTTGTGTGTAGTTGGTGGCGTTTTCATGAGCTTTTGTAAAGATGTTCTAAGTATGAAATGCCAACTTTGTTATTTGCATATGATTTTCTTCCTGTGGTTCGTACTTGTATTATTTGGATTGAATCACTTAGTTCGAATAAGGTCGAACATATCCTAAGTTTAATTATCGTCTAGGATCTGCAGGCATTAATGCAAACAAGGTCGAACATCACGCATGTTTAACTATGGCCGAGGGCCAATAGGTGTTAGTTCGAACAAGGTCGAACATAACTTACGTTAATTATAGTCGAGGGCCGGTAGGTGGTAGTTCAAACAAGGTTGAACGCAACCTACGTTTAACTGTGGCCAAGGGCAAGTAGGGGTTATCAAACAAGGTCGAACATAAAATACGTTTAATTGTGGCCGAGGGCCAGTAGGTGTCAGTTCGAGCAAGATCGAACATAAACGATGTTTAATTTAGGGCCAGTAGGTGTTAGTTCGAGCAAGGTCGAACATAACCTATGTTTAATTATGGCCGACGGCCAGTGGGTGTTAGTTCGAGCAAGGTCAAACATAACCTACGTTTGATTATGGTCGAGGGCCAGTAGGTGTTAGTTCGAACAAGATCGAACATAACCTACGTTTAATTGAGGCTGAGGGCCGGTAGGTATTAGTTCAAGCAAGGTCGAACATAACCTACATTTAGAAAGATATGCTTCTAGGTGCGGAGTTTGTCGACATCGTAAATTTTAAGAATTGTTGCCTTGGTTGTGCATTTGGAGAAATAGGAATAGTTCATGCATTGTTGCTTTGTTCATACACTTGAAGAAATTTAAGATATTTTGAGCGTTTGCTGGTGTTTCAGTCCCAGTCCCAGTCCATCTAGTCCCTTCATTGGTTGACCTGGAGAAGGCTTGAGAGGTCAGGAAATGAACTAACCGTCCTGTGCCTCCGTCTTTGCGTACTTCAACTTGAAGTGTCCCCTTCGTCACCTCGTTAAAAACCTCCTTGAGAAAACCCAATTGGGACAAAACTCAAGTGAAGGGAAAAAGAGTACGACTTGGGGGACGCTTTATCTCTTAGAAGTTGAAGTATTTGAGGTGGGTAATATTCCAGTTGTTTGGTAATAGCTTTCCTTCCATTGTTTCTAGTTGGAATGACCCTTTGTTCACTGTTGCTGTGATTTTGTATGGGCTGTCCCAATTTGTCCCTAGTTTGCCTTCCCGTGGGTCTTTTCTTTCTTGTGTTTTAGCTTTAAGCATGTAGTCCCCGACTTTGAGCGGCATGACGTCTGCCTTCTTGTTGTAGTAGCGTTCTGCTTGTTGTTTTTGGGAAATCATTATTATGTAGGCCATGTCTCTTCGTTCTTCGGCTTCGTTGAGTTCCTGCCTTCTAATTTCATCGTTATTAGGTCCGCTCTCATGGGAGTATCTCAGACTGGGCTCCCCGACCTCGATTGATATTACTGCTTCAGTCCCATAGACTAAGAGTAGGGCGTCTCTCCCGTGCTTGTCTTTGGCATTGTTCGGTAGGCCAAAAATACGTTTGGTAATATTTTCGGTCATAGTCCCTTGGTGTCGTCGAGTTTCTTCTTCATGATGTTCAGTATCGACTTGTTGTAGTCCTCCACTTGCCCGTTACCCATGGGGTGGTATGGCATCGAAAGTATTCTTTTGATACGCCAAAAATTCAGCGACCTTCTTCTCTGTGGATTGGGGCCCGTTATCGTAGCTGATCTCTTTGGGGAGGCCGAACTGGCATATGATGTTTTCTATATAAAGGTGATCACTTCCTGTTCACGTATTTGGGAGAACGCTCCTGCTTCCACCCACTTAGAGAAATAGTCAGTTAAAACCAGAAGGAATCATACGTTACCTCGCCCTGTTGGGAGGGGGCTCACGATGTCCATCCCCCATTTGATGAATGACCAAGGTGAGGTGACTGAGTGGAGCTGTTCTCCTACTTGGTGAATCATTGGGGCATACTTTTGGAATTGCTCACATTTTCTCACGAAGTCCGCGGCCTCTTTTTTCATGGTGGGCCAGTAATACCCTGCTCGTATGAAGCATCTGACCAAAGCTCGATTGCCTGAATGAGCTCCACAATAGCCTTCGTGGACCTCTTCAAGGACGCGCCGCATCTGATTTGGGCCCAAGAATTTCATTAAAAGGCCGTCGTACGTTCTCTCATACAGGTCGTTGTGGATGATGTTGTACCTGGATGCTTGCATTCTCAGTTTCTTGGCCTCTTTTTTATCACCTGGGAGTTCGTCGTCCTGCAAGTATGTAACAATACGGTTGCGCCAGTCCCAAGTCAGGTTTATGGTTCTTACCTCGATTTGGTCTATCGACGAGTTGAGAAGGTGGACTACATTTCTATCTCCTGTTGCAATATTTTGGCGGCTATAGCTAGTTGACATTCATCAAACTCGGGCAGCAACTTACAGATTTCAGACTGATATTTCTCTAACCTTTGTTCCTTGATTTGAAAAGTCCTTGTGACTTGGTTGACTACGAGTTGGGAATCGCAGCGTAGTCTTAACAGTTTTGCTCCATACTTGAGTGCCAGCCTTAACCCTGCAATTACGGCCTCATACTCGGCCTCGTTGTTAGTCATATGGGCACCTTATGGATTGGCGAATCACTTTGCCGGTTGGGACTTCGAGTATGAGTCCCAGTTCAGATCCTCACGCGTTAGACGCGCCGTCTGTGTACAGGACCCAGAGGCCTTGTGTTTGGGGAGAAGCGTGGGCGGATTCTCTTTCAACTTCAGGCATTACTTTTGCGTTGAAGTTGGCGACGAAGTCAGCAAGGACTTGTGACTTTATCGCCGTTCAGGTTGATATGCGATATCGTGCTCGCTCAGTTCGATGGCCCATTTGGCCAACCTTCCCGAAAGCTCGGGTTTATGCAAAATGCTCCTTAGGATGAAAATAGTGACGACCGAGATGGGTTGGCACTGGAAATATGGTCTAAGCATTCGTGAAGCTATGACTAAGGCCAAGGCCAATTTTTTTAGGTGAGGGTACCTCGTCTCAACATTGGTTTATGTTTTGCTAATTTAATAGATAGGAGATTGCGTACCTTTGTTTCATCGAACCAGGACTGCGCTTATAGCTACTTCGGATACGATGAGGTAAATGAGGAGACGTTCCCCTGGCTCCAGCTTTGAAAGCAGTGGTGGTGATGACAGGTACACTTTCAACTCCTTCAGGGCCTGGATGCACTCAGAAGTCCATTGGAGCCATTATCCTTTTTGAGTACGCCAAAGAATCTGTGACACCTATTTGATGATCGTGAGATGAATCTTGAAAGGAAGGCGATACGACATGTCAACCTCTGAACCTGGTTTTTGGTGGTCAAGTGTTCTGGTATTCCGTCGATGGCTTGGATTTGATCAGGATTGAACTCGATTCCTCGTTGTGATACCAGGAAACCTAGAAATTTTCCCGAGGCCACATTGAACGTGCATTTTTCGGTATTCAGTTTCATTCTGTATCGTCTAAGTTTGTCGAAGGTCTCTCTCAGATGCTTGATGTGATCTTCTTTCCTTTTGGACTTGACTAGTATGTCGTCTATGTAGACTTCCATTGTTTTGTCGAGCTGGTCTTTGAACATCCTTGTCACCAACCATTGGTAAGTTGCTCCTGCGTTTTTCAGCCTGAAGGGCATGACCTTGTAGCAGTACGTCCGCTGGTGGGTGATGAGTATGGTTTTCTCCTGATCTTCTTTTTCAATAAGGATTTGATTGTAGCCTGAATAGGCATCCAAGAAGCTCAGTAGTTCATGCCCGGCCGTTGAGTCGATGAGTTGGACGATATGGGGTAATGAGAACGAATTCTTGGGGCATGCTTTGTTCAAATCTATGAAATCCATGCACATCCACCATTTCCCATTCTTCTTTTTCACCATCACCACATTGGCGATCCATGGGGATACTTCGACTCCTTGATGGAGTCATTTTCCAATAGTTTTTCCACCTCTTCTCGTAGCGCGTCATTAATCGCGGAGTTGAACTTACGCCTGATCTGTCGGGGAGGGGGGGTGGAATGGGTTGACGTTCAGTTTATGCGTGGCGATTTCCTTCGGGATACCCAGCATATCTGCATGGCTGAAAGCAAACAAATCTGCGTTAGTAGTTAAGAACATATGGAATTTACCAGGTTCCTGAAGTTTTCAGGTGATGTAAGCTTTCTTGCTGTGATCGTTGGTGTCTAATTGAACGGGTTCGAGGTTATCTATGGTCGATTCTGCAACTTTGGCCATATCGGGGTCTCTGATGATGTCTTCGCTATCATCACATATCGACCTCGACCCTGTTGATTGCTATGCCTCTTCTCCTTGGTCCTTCGATTGTTGAGTGTTCGTGCAGTCTAGGGCAATGCGGTAGCATTCTTGGGATGTGCATTGTTCCCCTTGTATGCTGAATATCCCCCAAGGAGTCGGGAATTTGATGACGTAGTATAAGCTGGAGGGGATGGCCCTCATGGTGTATGTCCATGGTCGCCTTATTATGGCGTTGTATGTTGTGTCTGGGTCCATGATGTGGGAAGTGGTTTCCAAAGTGACGCCACCGGCTAGAACGGGGAGCGTGATTTTGCCTGAAGTCCGCTCAACTGCATTGTTAAAACCAGTTAGCGTGATGCAACACGGTACTATCTTATCTTCGAGTTTCATTTGTGCAAATACTCAAGTGAGGGAAAACCAAACTGTCAGTATCTGGCTTATTGAAGATGATACTTCTTCGAGTTCGTTGTACCATTTGCGGGTGATCGACCGTTTGAGCTTGTGGATAGAGGTGAACTTTATGCTGTTGATGGAAGCATCTTCGCCGTCGACGATGATCATATGAACGGTGAGGGTTGGTGAGGGCGGTTTCGGCGGCCCTTGATGTTATTCGCGCCCTCTGGCAAAGTTGGTCCTTCCTCGGTCGCTCAGCAACTCTTTGAGGTGTCCCTGTCGTAACATGTTTACGACCTCCTACCTTAGGGCGAAGCAATCTTTGGTTTTTTGCCCTCATTCTTGATGGAACTCGCAAAGGGCGTCCGATTTTCTGGTACTCGGATCTAACCTCATCTTTTGTGGACACTTCACCTATGGTCTGAGCTTCTCCATGGTGTAGACTATTTCTGTAGGTGACACACAAAAGTTGTGAATGGATAGTAAAGGAGGCATACCTCTTTCGTTCCGGTGAGTCCCTGTCCTTTATCTGGGTGGGATTTCTTCGTGGTGGGAGGGGAGGCAACGACCGCTCTGACATATGGTTGATGTCGTTCCCTATTGGGTCGTGAAGCAAAGAGGTCCCTTCTAGTATCATTTCTTCGATCTTTTCTACATTTGACCTGTACCGAGGTTAGTCGATGAGTTGGTCCATTGAGGTCGTCCTCGTCTGCACGAACCTCGGCACAATATGTGTTGTGTATTTCATCCCAAGTAGTTGGGGGATACTTCATCAGTCGACTCAATAGCTTTCTAGTTGCCCTCGAACCGTCCCTGCTCAGCCCATACTGAAAGGCTGCGACTGCCATCCCCTCCGACACGTTTGGTAGGGTCATCCTTACTCAGTTGAAACGAGCGAGGAAGTCCCGCAGTCCCTCTCCTGGAGATTGCTTAGTAGCAAATATGTCGTTCACTCTTACCTCGGCTTTCTTGGCCCCAGCATGGGCCGTTACGAACTTGTTGGCCATCTCTTCGAAAGTATCAATAGAGCGTGCAGGTAGTTGTGAATACCATGTCAAGGCTTCTCCTGTGAGGGTTTCACCGAATTTCTTCAACAAAATGGAGGATACTTGTTCTTTGGCAAGATCGTTGCCTTTCACGGCAGTGACGTAGTAAGTCACATGATGTTCAGGGTCGGTCATGCCATCATATATTTTTAGGTAGGGCGGAATTTTGAAGGTCTTCGATATGGCATGCGAGGTTGCATCGTCGTTGTATGGGTGCTCGACAAATCGGCCGACGTCTCTTTTCGGCAACAATTTGGGGGCACCCGGTATTTTATCGACCCTTTCCTAGTGTTCTTTCATTTGATCTCGGAGTTCCTTGTTCTCGTTCCCCATTTCCTCCATCCTTTTCAAAATGGTTGCAAGAGCGTTATCACCTGCATTATCAACGATGTTGTGAGTAATACCTGTTGTTGGAGGTGGAGGGAGTTGGTCACACTGTTTGTTCGGCCGTTGCACAATGCAAATCCTTGCATTTTCCACAGTCGCATCTCGGGCGGACTTGTTGAGAGCGCCAGCTAGCGTGTCGGTGAGCCATGCTTCGAGGAGCTTTTTTTACAGCTGGGGGCGTCTTTTCCCCCACAAATGTAGAGGTTCCCTTACCAAGAGATTTTGTGATGCTGCATTGAGGAGGGGTTGACCCATCTTGCCTAGGGGAGGCGTTGAGAGTTGCGTCTTCGTCCGCTATTTCACAGCTCTGATTGATAATGTTCATGAGGTTAGTTGGGAGGTTACTTCTTATTCTCGTCTTTTCTTCTTCTGTTACCTGCCATATTGGATTTGTGCATACAAAGAAAGGAGATATTGTTCTTGCTCTTTTTCTTTTTTATGTTAGCGATCCGTTTTAGTTATAGATCTAGAAGAAATTAAAATTTTAACTAGAAAATACTCACAAACGGAGCCAAATTGTTTGACCAAAAATTATAACTTTCGGCTAAAACAGTTGAGTTTATATAATAGTGGGTTAAACTTAGTCAAAAATAATATCTCTAGATGTGAGTTGAAAATGTGAGTAACATTAGACAGATCTGGAAATGACTTGACTATAACATACATTAATTGTTCTAAAAAGTGTGAGCACTAATGGGGGAGAACTAACCATAAAAATATTAAATGGCATTTAAGTAAATAGGAGAAGTGGTTCACCCAATAAAGGATGACTAGATGATTGTCCTCTTGACAAAGATGAGTGACAGACAAATCCTCGAATGTTCAAATTATTCTCGGATCTGATGAAAAAGTGTGAAATAATATGAACAAGAATCTTGATGAAAAGGTAGTGTTTGTATCTTTATAAAAGAGAGAATCTTTTCTCAAAAATCCATTTTTATCAAATGAATATCACATGCCCTACTCTGCAAATGGTGTTCAATCTCGTCCGCTGTTGACAGCTCGACCACAAACCTCGCTGCTTCCTGGTCGACCTCGACTGACCCATTCCTTAGTGTTATATTGCCCTAAATATTTTAGGGCAAATTTTGACATATACACATTCTACGAAAATCTCAATTTAGGCAATATAAATCTTATGTATTCTATCATTTTTTAAAGTCTTTCTGCAATTTTATAAATCATGCCTGAAGTTTCACTGAAATATTTCTATTTTATGTAGATTTCAGTGTTATAATGAACGGTGATGGTGCAATGCAGGGATGTATTCAATTGCAATGGGGGGATTTTGGATGCACTGGTACGACAGTAGTGTCAAATGATGGCAGAGATAACCAAATTAACATGAGCTTTATATTTTGTTTGTAGAATATTTACTGAAGTTAACAACGCTCATCTACAGTTTTTTTCGACATAGCAACGTTAGTTTTTCCTGAATGAGGAGAAAGTATCCATGCCCCTGGCTTCGAGTATGCCATACAACACTGAGACAGAAATTACAATGCACTGATAATTGAAAGCGTGTGATGCCTTAATATTTGTTAATTGTGGGTCCGTTTCTTTTACGTATTTTACTAGTACAGACATACAATTTATTTCCAGCTAGATACTTCTATATTTAATGTATATATTGTTGCAGTTCTAATACAACTATTGTTGTTTCTCTTCATGTTGTGAATGTGAAATTAGTAATATGAAAAGTGTTGGAGCACCGGAAAAAATATTTGTAGTTGTGATTTAGTTGACTTCTGCAATTAATTATTTTATGTACATACATGAAAATTTATTATGTTATCTCTATTATATTTATAAAAAAAGTTAAACATTTCATAAAATCATTGATTTTGTAAATAACCGCGTGAAACGCGGATAAATTCACTAGTAAATAAATAAAGATATGAATTTTAATTTCATGGTCATCTTTGCTAAATGCAAACTTAATGATACAATTCGAATTATAACCTCTTCACTAATTTGTTGTCCTTATGAGGACGAAACTTTGAGAATTATGACCACATGAACAATAAAAATGCAGCCTATTTTTCACTAGACTTCAAACTCTGTAAACTCTTTCTACTATCCCGTTTAGTATAAGGTTTCATAAGTCACCCCTAACATGTAAACCGTAGGAATTATACTCAGTAACCAGTTTTGAACATGTTATTTAAGTTATATTCAGTTTTTTAGATTATTTAACTTGTAATTTGCGTCGGCAAATTTTGACAAATTATGTTGTCTGCTCCTCTTCTTTTTCCTTCTCGTGTTTAAGCTTCTCCAATCCTATTTGTTTATTCCATTTCAACAGTTGAATGAAGTTATTTACACCCGGATGTACCATTCTTTATTTTATATCAGAGCATTTAAACCATGCTTTAAATATTGTTTTATAGTATATATATATAGGGTCTACAGCTCAACATAATTGATCGTTGTTGCCGTCCACTTATGAAGGTAATCTAGGAAAAATGCTTCCAATCACTTAAGATGATTTACAGAGCAACATGGCACAAGGGAGTAATTAAAACCATTCACTTATGTTCTTGTGACTCGTGAAAGTTACACTTCATAGTTTAAACTTTAGACGTATGGGTATGAACTTTGGGACTATCAAGCCTAATTTCAAATTAAAATCTCTGAAATTTGGGAGTGTCATGCCAAAATTCAGACAAAAATTGTAACTATGATTATGTATGCTTGATATTAATTTTGAAGTGACTAAACTTACAATAATTTATAAACTTCGAATATGCCTTAAATAGGGATCCCAAAATTGATACCAAGCTTCAATTGAGGACCAACCAAATATAGGGGGATTTACATATATACCCAGTTTTAAGGTCACCATTAAAGTAATACCTGTTGCATAAAATTTTATAAATTTACCTGTTTTAGAGTTAACTTCAGACTTAGCTAGCATGTCAGAAGTTGAAAAAATTCGCGTTTCAAGTTGCAAACTTAAGATGCACTTACGATTGTTTTAGTCTGAAATGCAGCTAATTTTGCATGCACGTAATACTTTTTAGTCTGAAGTGCAAAAATTACACTTAAGATGCACTTAAGACTTAATTAGTCTAAAGTGCAGCCAATTTTTGCATGCACTTAAGATGTTTAGTCTAAAGTGTAAATCGCTGAGAAACAGAATCTTATTTTTTGAATTTCAACAATCCACCACACGATTCAACACTCAAATGAACTCAAACTTGTAACAGAACTTTCAAGTATCATAGAGAGCAACCATCAATCATCAATTTGTCAACACAACAACAAATTTAACAACTTCTTTTTTCCAACTAAGAGGAGGAAGAAAAAAAAAACTCTAATTAGTAGCAAAAAGAGAACATCGCATAGCTCACTGCTGTAAAACATCATAAACTACTTTAAAAATTGTTCACAAATACCATGTAAATGCACTGTTACCTTTGTTTCACAGCAACTAAGAAGAAGAAAGAAAAAAGAAGAGGAAAAAATATCTGAAGTTAAATGAAGACGACCAAATATTACACCTTATAAAATTTTTACCCAAACTTTTAGCCAATATTGTCCCTTAACTATGGGAGTAGGTCTATTTTTGCCCCTTAAATATACCCTTGAGCATTTTTAATCCTTTAAGTTTGCTAAAATGGAGCATCTTTGGTCCAACTAACAGAAATGGGTTAAAACCTAACGAACAAAATAGGGTTCATAACTAGTTTTCAACAGATACAACATAGTCTTCGCCTCCACTCAATTATGTTCATGGAAGCATGAGTGTCTCTTTCACAAAAACGAGCTTTAACGCTTGGAATAAAGCTTCAGAAAGACTTGATTTACATGTTGGTCAAGTAAATAGCCTCCACCATAAGTGTTTCAACAAGATGCTAGACTTATCAAATCAAATTCAAGTTGCTTTGATAAGCAATCCGAGAAATAAAGAAATGAGTACCGAATTCGTTTAAATGCATCATTGATGTTACAAGGTTCCTCTTCTACTTTAGATTGTCTTTCGAGATCATGATGAAAGTGATTCTTCAAAAAACAAAGGCCTTTTTCTAGGACTTTTGGAATGACTTGCAAAGAGGCTCCCTCAAGCAGAGTCATATTGAAACATGCTTCAAAAAATGATATGATGACTTCGCCAAAAATTCAAAAGGACATTGTGAGTGCTTGTGCATAAGAAACCTTGAAAGCTATAATCAATGATTTAGATGGAGATTATTTCAGGATATTAGTTGATGAGTCCAAGGATATTTCACACCATGAACAAATGACCCTTGCTTTGCAGTATGTTGACAAAAAAGGCCAAGTGAATGAGCTATTTATTGGTCTTGTTCATGTTGGTGATACCTCTGCAAAGTCGTTGAAGGAAGCAATACTTTCTTTGCTTATGAAATACTCATTAAATCCATCCAAAATATGTGGACGAGGCTATGATGGAGCTAGTAATATGCAGGGAAAAATGAATGATCTTAAAGCTTTAATTTTGCAAGAAACTCCTTCGGCACACTGCATTCATTGTTTTGCTCATCAATTACAGTTGACGCTTGTAGCGGCTGCTAGAAAACATAAGGAGGTGAAAACTTTCTTTGCTGTAGTTGCTAATGTGTTGAATGTGATGGGAGTACCCTTTAAACATAGAGATAAACTTCAGGACCATCAAGCAGAATTATTGGAGCGGTTGCTAGAGAGTGGTGAAGCTCAAAGTAGGAAAGGATTAAATCAAGAACGAGGGCTTGAAAGGCCAGGTGACACTCGTTGGGGATCACATTGTAAAACATTAGATAACTTTTTTGTTTTATTTGCATCTATTGTTCAGTGCTTGGGGTGATTGAATATGAAAGTTCTGAGGCTAATGATAGATTGCAAGCAAAAGCTTTTTTTTTGAGTAAAATCAATTCATTTGAATTTGTGTTCATGCTTCACTTGATGTTGAAGGTATTGTTGATGTCGAACGAGCTGAGTAAAGATTTACAGAAGAAAGAACAAGATATTGTCAATGCCATGATATTTCTTGACCTTACAAAGGAAAGATTGCAACAAAATGAGATATGAAGGATGTAAATCATTAATGGATGAAATCTCTTTGTTTTGTGCTAAACATGACATTTTCATGCCCAATATGGAAGAATTCTATATTCCTGGGAAGTCGAAGTGTAGGCCTTCTACTTTTACTTATTCACATCACTTACGTGTTGAGCTTTTTTATACAGTGATTGATTTGCAACTTCAGGAGCTTAACAGTTGTTTTGATATTGTTAGTGGTAACTTGCTTCTTGGTATGGCTAGCTTGAATCCGGCTAATTCGTTTGCTAATTTTGATAAGAAAAAAATAATGACATGGCCAAGTATTATCCAGATGAGTTTGGTGACTTGAAGTTTCGAATCTTAGTCACCAACTTGACACTTTCATATTGCACATAAAACATGGTGACTCTAGATTCTCGTATTTGAAAGGAATTGGTGATTTGGCAAAAACATTGGTTGAAGCAAATCTTGTGGAGATATATTCACTTGTTTATTTACTTGTGAAGTTGGCTCTAATTTTACCTGTCGTGACTGCAACGGTAGAAAGAGCATTTTCATCCATGAAGTACATCAAAGATGAATTGCATAGTAGTATTGGTGATGCATTTTTAAATGATTGTTTAGTTTATTACTTTTAAAAAAGAAGTATTTTACAAATGTAAGCAATGATACTATTATTAATTGTTTCCAGAGTATGAGAATGCGTCGAGTTCAAATATAAGTGGGTGATGTACTTTTGTTCTATAGCATTAAAGTTTGTATTTTGATTTAAGTTGTGTCTTCTTTAGTTCTCTTTTTGGGACAATAGTAGATTACTGTTAGTATGTCACGAATTGCTATTAAGGCCACTAAGCTTGTTTTATATTTTAAAGTTTATTCCAGTTTAGTCCATGTGTGCGCAAAGATGTGCAGGAAATTTTTTTCTTGGAATACTTATTTTAAAATTTGTGTTCGTAGGTCAATTGGGGAGTGTGATGAAGTTAAAGTTTGTGTTCGCGGGTCAATTGAGGAGTATGATGAAATCAAAGCGTAAGCTCTTCTTACTTTATTTTAGTTTTTTGCTTAGCAAATTTATACTATATAATGGATTATGCTGCTTATTTATTGGTCTATTTTAGAGTTTATATGTATTCTTTTACTCGTTAATAAAGTTTTGAGTAATTCATTCTAATGATAATGATATCCTTTCATACTCAAATTTTAAGTCCGCCTCTGTTTGCAATTGTCTATCACTACTTTAACATGCTTTTTTATTAAACTCTTCGGTTACAGAAACAACACTATCAGAATTGAAGGTATACACTAACAACATACATAAACATTAATACTGTACCCTCACCAAAACCAAGTGATTACAACAATAAGTAAATTACGAAATTAATGCACTTAGTGACCTGTTAAACCAACTTATTCCTCTTCCTTTTATTTTATAAAGCCACGTAAACTAGTTTTATTCACTTTCCCTTTCAATTATAAACCTCTGCAGGTGGTAAACAAATGCGAGGAATGGAAATTGGTATCCCAGTTCCTAGAGAAACTTGTCAACTTCAAACGCCCCCATTGGTCCATTCCAGATTACTGTTTACATAGTCTCCAAGGCATCACTGGAAGTCTTGACAGAGTTTGGTCCTATGTCTTCAAACATTCTAGGATAGCTGATGGTGGCACCGTTAGTTTTTAATTCACATTTTTGTTCGTTAGACCAAATGTGCTTTATTTTAGCTAACTTAAGGGATTAAAAATGCTTAATGATATATTAAAGAGATAAAAATAGACCCACTCCTATAGATAATGAATAATTTTGACTAAATCCACTGTCACAATTTTTTACTTTTTCTTCACAGCAACTAAGAAGAAGAAAAAAAAAAAAAAAGGCAAAAAAAATCTGAAGTTAAAAGGAAGACGACCAAATAAAGCACTTTATAAAATTTTTACCCAAACATAAACATGTAATACTTGATCAAACATATCGTCTTTATGGGTCAGGCCGAAGGCCCGAAATCAAAATCAAACTTAACCCAATACCCTAAACTTCCAAATCACACTGTCCCCCTATCATCGTCCATAATGCTTAAACCCTAATTCAGCTACTGAGCAAGAACACAGTCAAAATCAATGGAGTTCGAGAAGAGAAAGACAGCAACTTTAGCTTCAATAAATTCACCAGAGCCAGACAAATCACCAAAAGGCAACATAGACGCACCAATTATCCCTTTACTCAACACCCTCAACTCACACCCTTCATATTTCACCACCAGTTCTTGTTCTGGCCGTATCTCCATTCTCTCAACACCCACCACCCCCTTCAACAACCCCACCAAGAAAAAAGCTAAAGGAGGCAAATGGGTCTTCATTTCTCACGACCCAATTCAACCCCACTTGATTTTACCCCTCCTTTTTTCAACCGAGTCAACTCAAAAAGTCAACAAGTTGACTTTTGAGTTGACTCAGCCACATAGCCTAGTGTTCAGGTTTGAGCCTTTGATTATTGCAGTGGAGTGTAAGGACATAGAGTCAGCTCAGTTCTTGGTTTCTTTAGCTATTTCATGTGGATTTAGGGAGAGTGGTATTACTAGTGTTAACAAGAAAAGAATGATCATTGCTATACGATGTTCAATTCGATTGGAAGTGCCGTTAGGGGATACTGAGAAGTTAATGGTGTCCCCTGAATATGTAGAGTACCTTGTTATGTTAGCAAACGAGAAAATGGAGACTAATAAAAAAAGAACTGATAGCTTTCTTGATGCTTTGTTGAAAAATGGGTTTTCGGGTACACGGATTGGTAATGAGGAGTTTTTAGATAATGGAAAGGTCGAATGTGATGAGGGTCCAGTATGTTTTAATGCCAACGAGGCCGAATTGTTGGAAAATTCTTTGGGTAATACTGTTAGTGGAAATGGAAATGCTAAAAGAAGAGACTTTGATGATTCTTGTTCTGGTAATTATTCTCTGTATCATATCCTAATTGATCCATTTCAGATTTCAGTGCAATTTTGCTTTTGTAGTTTAAAGATATGAGCTTTTTTTTACTCTATAAGATATTGTTGTGTATATATCGCAGATCAGATAATGTTGTTGTAACATCATGTGATTGATCTGCTGTGTGAGACATTGTTTTATACATTATGACAGGTAAATCTAGTTTTCTTGCATCGTTGTCAAGAAAGCTTATCATAGAGTAGTCCACTAGAATTGGAACAAAATGTTCATCTTGGTAATCTGCGAATGTGTAATAATTAAAGGAAATTGCAGAATCTTATCCGTAGATTGGAAAGCGTGTCATAAAATCATAGGAAACGTGTCACATTGTATGGGTATTTGATGTGGATTATTTAAAATAAACCAAAATAAAGCCAAAAAAAAAGTGCATGTACGCCTGCTAAACACTTGCACACACCCTCATTGTATATACAACCATATTTGAGTCCATCCGACATAGGCCATGTTTCATTGTTTGAACCCTAGGAGTGCTGTATCTGGGAGGATTCATGATTTGTCTTAACTTGCATATCGATTATATCATTCTTGGACACATACAGGTGAATGTAAATGCTTTATTATGCTAAGTGTCAGCACTCTATAAGTTAAAAAATGAAAGTGCTTAAGTATATGTAGAACCTGCTATGTTGATAAGAGTGCAATGCAATGCATGTTTAATCGATTTTAGAGGCTTGAAAACCTCAAGATATGCATCGTAGTTTAGTCTAAACTCAGCATCTTGACTCCTATATTCTCTTTGTTTCATTGCCCTTAAAATTCGAATATATAATTAATTATACCAGTGCAACATTTGTTAATTGTTGCAAATGCATAAACGTGGTAGTACTCTGACCGCTAATGTATGTTGCATTGCAGGATACATTCCCTTGAATGTGACAACAAGTCCTAATATTTAATTAATTGACAGGATCAGAAGTAGCCCCTGAAATCAACCTACACACTGTTAAATTAGTGATTTCTGGTGAATCAATTGAGAGGCTATTCCTCTGGGGTCACTCTGCTTCTACAGTAGATAATGTGGATAACAAGAAGGTTCTCATATTTGGTGGCTTTGGAGGAATAGGAAGACATGCGCGAAGAGATGATCTATTGCTTCTTGATATAGAAAGTGGAAGGATGGAAGCGATTGATGTTTTGAATGCTCCATGTCCACGTGTGGGCCATACTTCATCTATGATTGGAGATTCAATGTATGTGATTGGAGGAAGAGCTGACCCTTTGAATATTCTGAACGATGTGTGGGTTTTTAACGTGACAAAGAAAGATTGGCGGCTGTTAGAGTGTTCGAACAGTCCATTCCTTCCAAGGTGCTGTTCATTTCTTCCTTTCTTTAATGGCTACTGTGTGAAGTGTTTCTGCTCTCTATATAGTTATATTCTGGTGTCTTCTTTAGCAGAAATATTACCTTTCAGAGATTTATACGCTTTTTTTGTGTAAGAGTCTCTTATATATAGTTTTTCTTAACCTCATACTCTAAGATAGTCAGTTACTTTTGGTGCAGTACAGGCATAGACATGCTGCAGCTGCTGTAGGTTCAAGAATTTATATATTTGGGGGAATTCAGGATGATTTAATATTCTCATCACTGTATGTCTTCGACACACAAAACTTTGAATGGAGCGAAGTACAAGTTCAAGGGGATTTGCCATGTGCACGTCATTCTCATTCAATGGCAGCATATGGAACTCAATTATTTGTATTTGGGGGATATGATGGGCAGAAGGCTCTAGGGGACCTGTATAGTTTTGACGTGAAAACATGTCTTTGGAAGAAAGAAAAGATGATTGGAGGACCAGCTGCAAAATTTTCACATTCTATGTTTATTTATAAGAAATATCTCGGGATCATTGGGGGCTGTCCTGTTAGTCAACAGAACCAGAGATTATCATTGCTCAATCTGGAATCTCGTTTGTGGAAGCATATTACTATCAGTTCTATTGGTGAAGGCCTGTTTGTTCGTAGTACGGCAAATATGGTTGATAATGACCTAATAATGATTGGTGGTGGGGCAGCCTGTTATGCATTTGGAACAAAGTTCAGTGAACCAGTGAAAGTAGATCTGTTACCTTTGATATCACTAATAGAATGTCCCACGCATTTACACGAAGAAAATAAGCATGCCATTTATCAAGAGGAAGAAACGATGAGAGAAATGAACATTTCCTCTTGTTTTCCACAGAATGAAGTGGAACCAGTAAATAACGGAAGCTTTCCTCAGAATTCAGAGGGTAGAGATTCTGGAATTGCTGGAAGTCAGATGGTTGCTTCCCATTGGGTTATTCGGCTCAAAAGGAAAGATGCGAAAATGGCAAAGGATATGTTGAAAAAGTTTGGGTGGTTAGATCTCGGCAGAAAGGTCCATCCGCAGGATGATGGAAAGGATATCTGTTTCCCTGTCACAGAAAACTTTTGCGCTTTATTCAACCAGAGAAATAACCTGGGAGATGTTCCTGAATCTGTTTGTCAAGAGGGAATACCAGTGAAAGATACCTGCATTTCAACAGCCTTGAACATTCTGATTGAATGTGGAGCAACTATACTAGCTGATGAAATCGTCAGAGCTAAAAAAGCTTCACATTCTCCATTCAAAGTAATGTCTGAAGCTGTTGCCACTCTGTTAAGTGACCGAGGTCTGCCGTTGCAACTTTTAGAGGAGTTACCTTCAAGGTTTCATTTTTTGTTATTTTTGGCTTATTTTATCTCAGAATAGTGAATTAGTTGTTGTTTTCTAAGTGTCCAATATAAGGTGATAAGTTGACATCCTTCCTCTCATCAGATGGGAACGACTTGGTGATATTGTTGTGCTTCCCGTAACATCCTTCAAGGACTCAGCATGGGACTTGGTTGGCCAGGAGCTTTGGTTTATAGTCGCAAAATCCCTGGGGGCTCATCGCCTTGCTCGACAAGTAAGTTAGTGATAGTTTATTACTTAACTATTGTTAGGAGTATGATTATGCGTGCTTTTAGTTACTTGCATTTTAGACAAAAGTAGCTTACGGTCCTAGTGTACACTTTCTTTAAAAATAATTATGGGTACTGTACTCACAAAAAAATTATGCATGCTTAACTATTAGTGTAACATGTGACCCAACACCTGGTTGACATTCCTCTTGTATGTCGCTAATTTGTCGGAATTCCATTGTTGGTTGAGTGCTTAATGTCAGTGATACAGTCAGCACTTTTTTAGGAATTTTTTTTTTTTAAAAAAAACGATCCTATGAAGTTTGAGAAGTATTTACCTCTTACCTTGTTCAAATTATTCTTTTTGTAATGAACTCGATGCGAGTAATTTCAATATTGAGCTTGGTTACGGAGGGCGTGGCTTTTGTTTACTGCTTGATGAGAAACAAAAAGTAGCTCTGTTCGTCTTTTTCTTTCTTTTTTCACTCTAAATACGTATCCTCTCTAATTGCTTAAGCTTCTAGATGAGCTGGTTGCACAATTCAAAATGGTACTAGAGCAGGAAAAAGTCCTAGATTCAAGTTTCACCTTTGTGCTTGCTTGGTTCATGAAAAAGATTCATACCTGCACGAAAATAGGCGTATTAAAGCTATAATTAAGCAAATAGAAGTGTCATCTCTTTGACCCGAGAAAAAAGTGTCATCTCTAATAGTTTAGCTTTCAGATGATTTGGTTACATAATTTAACAACTATGACAAGCGGGGTATAAACGTGTGATAAGTTACTTTTCTTTAAGTTGTGGGGTAAATGAGAGGCCTCGTCAACTAATTGTGTTTACAAGTAGAAAGGAATATGATTTCAAGAAACTTAAAATTATCTTTTGCTGATATTTAATTTCAACTTGACGGAGTAGCATGTTAAATATGTTTAGTCTTCTTTCAGAACTTCTATAACACCGTGAATAGCCTTCCAGATCCTTCAAGTGTTAGTGGTGTCATAGCATTATTTTCTGCTCCTGGAGTGTCTTCTTATGAGCTCAGCTTAATTTATCCTGAAAACTGCCATTTAGGTAGTAGTTGAAGCAGTGACTTAACGATCTACTTGCTTTTCCAAAGTTGTAGAAATGTTCCTCTGCCATTCTAGTTGATTGATTTTGTTGCCTATGTTGTTAATGGTGTGCGCTTAATTATTTTAGGGGCGAATTGCACCAACTGGTACGAGGGACAGTACTTTGGAGATTCTTGTTGGAGATGACGGTTGGGTCAACCACCGAGAAAATGGAATTCTTTATTCCTTTGATGCTACCAAGTGCATGTTTTCATGGGGTAATCTCTCTGAGAAGCTTCGAATGGGCCACTTTGACTGCAAAGATGAAGTTATAGTAGATTTGTTTGCTGGTATTGGATACTTTGTCCTACCCTTCTTATTGAGGTGATTTTTTGTTGCTTCTATCTCCTTTTCACTTTCTTTATGTACAATCATTACAATCTCTGCCTTCAATTCGACTGTATAAACCTCGAGCAAAAAAGGAGTTGGATATTTGATTGGTGTTAATTTAATCCTTATTTATAATTTTTTTTTTTCACTTTTCACATCTCAAGGTGATTTTACGGGTACATGATTTGCACGAGGCAGTAGATATGTTATGGTCTTGATGCAATCCATTGATTGGTCTTATTGCCTAAAATTCCAGAATTGCTAATCATACCTTTGTTCTTTCCTTGATATCATGTCAGAGATTTATTGTGTTTGTAATGTACTTTGTTAGGGCCAAAGCCAAGCTTGTGTATGCTTGTGAATGGAACCCCCACGCGGTTGAGGCACTTCGTCGTAACCTTGAAGCTAATCTTGTTGCTGATCGTTGTGTATTACTCGAAGGAGATAATCGAATTACAGCGCCAAAAGTATGCAACTTCAATCATTGCCAATGCCATCTTTTTTCTTAGTTTTGTTAATATTTTATGCTTATAAATATATTTATCAGCTAACTTGTCTTGTCAGTTAATTTTTTTTTTTCAAAAAAGAAATTGCTTCACTTGCTTAGTTTGATTCTTGTGTTCAATCCTTTAAATGGGCATTAATATTTCGTCTCTGGATATTTGTTCACTTGCAGGGTGTAGCTGATAGAGTGTGTCTCGGTCTCATTCCCACAAGCGAGGGTAGTTGGGTTACTGCTGTCAGAGCATTAAGGTATGTATATCTCGAAAATGTTATCAATATGGTTTAGAATCTCGTTTTTTCCCGTTAGTAAATCGATTCATAGAAAAGATTAAGACCTGTGGAAGCGGAAGGGAATGGAAATACTGTGTGATCTCTCTTTTATTTCGCTATTCTGTCTCTCGTCTTGCTATCAAACAAATGAGGAAAGAAAAAACAATTTGCAAATGGAATTCAAGCGAAATCCTCTTTCCTTTTAGTTTTTAAATTCTCTCTTTCTAATAACTGCACGAAAATTAGGGAACTTCTACAAAAATTTTGTTGAATGTAGTGCCTGGGATATTCTCTCATAGCATGCAATAAACCTTGTTTCGATTTGCATTAGGTTCCTCGATCTGCTAGTCTCCTGTCGATTTAATCTCTAACCTAATGTGTGAAATGCAGAGAGAAGGGTGGTATATTGCACATCCATGGTAATGTCAAAGATTCTGAAGAAAATGTCTGGACAAACTATGTTTCCCAGTCAATTCAAGAAATTGCTAGATCTGAAGGTATAGTATTTCCAACCTTATATTAACAGGATTATGTTACATTCTTGCTGTTAAGCCTTGGCTAGAAACTTGGAGAAGTAAACCACGTCGAGATCGTTAATCGAAACATTTCACTGACAGGTCATTACTGGGAGTTATCAGTAGAACACGTCGAGAGGGTGAAATGGTATGCGCCCCATATTCGCCATCTTGTTGCAGATGTGAGATGCAAACAGATTGAGACATAAGTTTTTGAGTTCAAAGATTCCATTTGAAGGTTGCTGCAAACGGTAGCTGCTGAGGATTCTGTTCAATTCATTATTTAATCTAATTCTGGCATGTGGACTATGAAATGTTATCCAGATTGACCACCTTAGATAAAATAGGGGAAATATATTAGTGATGTTATGTCTAGGGTGCTTGGTAATTACTAGCATTTTTTGGGGGTGAATTTTGTATTATTTGGGGAACTTTATGTGATTAAAGAAATTGAATCAAATATGTGCTCCATTGAAAAAAGATAATCATGTGATTAAAGAATTAAAATATGTTGCGAACAAGGTGTAAATCTCTTGATGTATAATTATGATTTATTATCCTTATTGCTGATTTGTTATCTGCTTGGAACATTAGTTCTATAATATGCATTTGGTTTTGGTTTTCTTTCCAGAACGTGTTTGAATTTGGTTTAAAATAATCAGTTTTGAATTGGTTTGGAAAAAAGGAAAAGGAAAAAAAAGAAATACTAGTTTTGGAAATTTTTCCATGTAAAACTAGTTTAGGCTGAGGTCAGTTATAAGGTTGGTTTTCGAAACCAAGTTAGGTTTAGAAAAACCAAGAACTAAAGCCAGATATGTTTTGATTTAGCTTTAGCCCTATAAATACCAATACCCATACCAATTTTTCCTCATTAACTTCTTTAGAACTTTTTTCTCAAATCTTCTCTTCCGAAGAACTTTCTCATGGCTTCATCTTCAACAACACCCACAACATTTTGATCTTGAAGAGTAGTGATGGCAACGAGTTTCAACTAGAAGAATTCATCACCATCGGGTCTATAACAATCAAGAACATGGTAGAAAATGATTGTGCATCCAACATCATACCACTACTCAACGTTGACACTGAAGCCCTAGTCAAGATCATCAAGTACCTCAAGAAGCATGCAAAAATCTCGGGTTCACACGAAGAAGAAAAAATCAAGAAAACCAAAATCAAGGACTTCGATAAGGAATTCGTTAGTGTTATGATGCAAAAACTCTTCAATATCATATTGGCTGCGAATTTTCTTGACATTAAGGCTTTGCTCGATCTTACTGCTCAGGCTATTGCTGACAAGAACAAGTCGCATGTGGCTGTTCGAAAAATTTTCAATGTTGAATGTGATTATACTCAAGAGGAAGAAGATGCCATTCGGAAAGAAAATGAATGGACCTTTGAAGGAGAAGAGTTTGATGAATCCCTGACTAGACTTAATTACGTCTTCGTTTAGGTAATCTTTAGGATTTTTGGGTTTATGTTTTAGCATATTAGGCTTTTCTTTTTATTTTTCTATATGAATTTTTGTCCTAGTATTTTGGGTTTTATTACCCTACTACATATATATATATACATATATATATATATATATGTATATGTATATATATATTTATACATATATATTAACTATGAATTTAATACTTCGTTGTATTTGCATTAGTTATGAATTTTTGTTTGTTGTATTTCAAAATCAAAAGGTCAAGGACAAGTCAATTATGTACAAATGTAGCTTATAACAGTAATTTCTGACAATCTGTTAGGTTTGCCATCGGTCTGAAGTATTAGGTGATGCAACCGTTTTACGATTCAAACGGCCAGTACACTTTTCGATTCTAATGGGCATGGCTTCTGCTTGCTTGTGATGCCGGCTGTTCGCCTTTAGTTAGAAGTTGAAACAGGTGGCGTTTTCTACTCTTGTCAAAAAAAGTAAAAAGGTATGGGCACCTCGAATTTTTTCCTTTTTCTTCACAAAATATACACAATATTATTTAAATAATAACTGCCAAATAAAGTTTAAACCAGTGTTGTTTCAT
Organism: Nicotiana obtusifolia; assembly: GCA_002018475.1. Classification (NCBI taxonomy): domain Eukaryota; kingdom Viridiplantae; phylum Streptophyta; class Magnoliopsida; order Solanales; family Solanaceae; genus Nicotiana; species Nicotiana obtusifolia. The sequence continues at coordinate 19,343 of MCJB01018683.1, read as the reverse complement.
ATATAAAAGAGAAAGAATATATCTGATTATTTCTTTATCATTTTTTTTGCTGGTAACGGCAAGATTTATTAAATTAGGAATTTAAGGAGTTTTATTACAGCATAAAATAGATCTTAACGATGCAATTCGTAACATGTCTTTGCGATAAGTAAAGAAAGCAAATAAAGGCACTGTGCCCCAAAATAGGTCTTCACGTTGAACATTTCCTTCCAGTATCCGTGTACTTGCATAGTTTGCTAGAACGTGGGCAACTGAGTTGGCTTCACGGTATATGTGCCTGACTAGCGGTTGGTCCATGATTGCGATGAGGAACCAGCAATCATGTAGTAAATTTGTGTAGCATCATCAATAATATGAGGTTTTATAATTATGGACAGTACCTGACAGTAAGTTTCAACTATCAGTGGAACTAAGTTCTTAGTAAAGGCCAGCTCAAATCCCTGAGTAGGGCTATAATGGAGTGGCGTAGCTGCTCAACGGGGCTGGAAAACTCTACTACCATGCTGCCATGGGAATCGCTAATGATTCCTCGTGGTCCTCCATAGTTGGAGTTTTTTCTATGTGCACCATCTATATCGAGTACCTCAAGAAGCATGCAGAAATCTCGGGTTCAGACGAAGAAGAAGAAGAAATCAAGAAAACAAAAATCAAGGACTTCGATAAGGATTTCTTTCGTGTTAAGATCCAAAAACTCTTCAATATCATATTGGCTACGATTTTCCTTGACATTAAGGCTTTGCTCGATCTTTGTGCTCAAGCTATTGCTGACAAGATCAAGAACAATTTGCACGTGACTGTTAGAAAAATTTCAATGTTGAATGTGATTACACTAAAGAGGAAGAAGATGTCATTCAAAAAGAAAATGAATGGGCCTTTGAAGGAGGAGAGTTCGATGAATCCCTTGACTAGACTTAGTTATGTCTTTGTTTATGTAATCTTTAAGGTTTTTGGTTATGTTTTAACATAATAGGTGTTTCCTTTTACTTTTCTATATGAATTTTTATCCTAGTAATTTCGGTTTCATTACCCTACTTATATGGGATTTTATTAGAAAACTTATTACCTATGAATTTAATACTTCGGGTGTGTTTCATTCGTTATGAATTTTTGTTTGTTATATTTCAAAATCAAAAGGTCAAGCACAAGTCAATATATATGTACAAACGAAGCTTATAACAATGATTGATGACAATCTGTTGCTCTCTATTTGCTTGCAATTTTGACCGTTCACATTTAATGTGAAGTAAAAGTAGATATCGTTTTTCACGCAATTCAAAGGAATAATTTTTTCTTTTTCTTCACAACATATACGACGATAATTTTTTTATTTTAGTTATAACTTCTAAACCAAAGTTGGGTCCTATCATCCACTATTCAAAAAAGAGGGTTAGTGTACAAAATATCCTAAGCTCCTACAAGCATCTAAATCTTAGCTTACAAAGAAATTGGCTTTATCATACCCAAGTTTAACACCAGATAATTGCATCTTGTCTAACTGTCAAAGTACATACGAGACTCATCGAAACAGCATGTTTTAGTGGAGTACTAGTTTTGTAAGGTTAACCAGTGTTATTAATTATAAAGATTTACCAATAATTATATTATGAGTTACCTGATAGGGTAAGTATATTATACAAGATATATAGAATTTAAAGTAGATTGAGAAAGATAGTCGTTGAAAAATCTCATATATGGTTATTTCACAACAATTCATTAAAAAGGAAACTTACTTGATGGCACTTGATAGAATTGGTGCTCAAGTAGTGTATAAACGAGATTATATTTAAACCATTGCCGTCACATATATAAAAGAGCAAGGATATAAGGATATATCTGATTATTTTTTAATTATTATCAAATGATAGCTACTTCAGATATATCAATCGAACCAACATGAAAACAAAAGATAGCTATAGTATTCTGAACATCTCAAAGGTATTCTGGAATTCAATATTTTCAACCATCCTTCATTAAGAAATTAATTATGATTTTTCTTTTATTAGCATAACTTTTTCTTTTTTCAAAATTCTGTTAGCAAAAATAATCTGTATAATGTTTAAACACAATCTGTCAAACACTTAATAAAAAACAGTATAGAAACAGTAAACTACAAAAACTGGAGAATGAACATAAACAGTGTAGAAATATTTTCAGAATATAATCGAGTCGACTTAGTTCAAAGTGTGTCTTTAAGGAAATTATTCCCCTTCCAGTACTCGAGGTTGATGGAATATCCCCTCCCAGGATAGAACGATTATCTTACTAGAATAGTAGTACTCCAAACTCTGGTAGTGACGAACCACTCAACGGTAGTGTATCACATAGAATAAAGAAGAGAGTTTTTTGAGAAAGTTAGATTGTAGAAATTCGTAATGAATTATGAAAAAAATCTGGAATTTATAGCTGTGGGAGGTACTGATTCTGAATATTTGCGATCATTCAGATCAGTCACCAGGTTTTTGGAAGGAAATTCGAAAAAATTCGAGAACTAGAAAAGGTGTAATGTAATATATACACCTCTCTTTTCCTTTCTTTTTCCTATGTGAGACAACTGCTTTAACCAGAGCAAAAGGGACCTTTTACATTACCTTCACTTTTCATCCCATCATTTTCCATTTACCAATATCAAAACCCAACAATCCCCCACATGAATGGGGAATGGCCATAATATAAAAGAATAAGCGGTCGAGTGTAATATACAAGTGAAGATTGACTGCATCTGGATAAGTAGGTTTCCCTTTGAATTTTTCGTAGTGAACTTATATCGGATATATACTCGATCAATCGGTACTAGAATAATAGTACTCCAAACTCTGGTAGCGGCGAACCACTCAACGGTAGTGTATCACATAGAATAAAGAAGAAAGGTTTTTGAGAAAGTTAGATTGCAGAAATTCGTAATGAATTCTGGAAAAAATCTAAAATTTCTAGCTGTTGGAGGTACTGATTCTAAATGTTTGCGACCATTCGGATCAGTCACCAGGTTTTTGGAAGAAAATTCAAAAAAATTCGGGAAGAGGAAAAATGGACCAGGTCAGTCATAAGTCGCGGGTAGCACGCGGGTCAGGGTCGATCCGCATTGGATGGTTTTCTATTTTTTAAATAATTAATTAAATAAATAATTAATTAATTAATTAATTAAATAATTAAGAAAAAGTTTGTCCAAAAAGATAATCAATCAATCGATCCAAATCCGAAGCCGAAGCCGAAGCCGAGCGAGCGACGACGACGGCGCGAGGGGTCCTTGCCCCTCCAACACTTTTAGCAACTAGAGAAGGTGTAATGTAATATATACGCCTCTCTTTTCCTTTCTTTTTCCTATGTGGGACAAATGCTTTAACCAAAGCAAAAGGGACCTTTTACATTCCCTTCACTTTTCATCCCATCATTTTCCATTTACCAATATCAAAACCCAACAATCCCCCACATGAATGGGGAATGACCATAATATAAAAGAATACGCGGTCGAGTGTGATATACAAGCGAAGATTGACTGCATCAGGATAAGTAGGTTTCGCTTTAAACTTTCCGTATTGAACTTATATCGGATATACTCGATCAATCGGCAGCTTTGATATCTTTGAACCGTTGAACTTTGTTGTATACCTAAACAACATAAGTTATACAATCAACCTTCAACTGTTTATGGTTCTCACGGTTGTGTTCGTTTCAGCCATGAACACTGCCTAGTTTCACGAGTGCATAGAGATGGGCCTTCACTGTCATTCCCCTTTAAAGCGGCTTACACTTAAAACTCACATAGGTGATTTCTAAACATGTGGTCCTATAGCCACATTATCTGGTCATACACTGCCAGATTTAGATAATCATTAAAAAACCTTAATGTTTTATTAACTCATTAACAAGCCATAAAGTTTTATCCTTATTTCTGAACATTGTCTTCATCTGAGAATGGGTTGAGTTATTTGACAATGTTGAACCGTCAGTCAAAACTTTGTTTGATCTCTTTGAACCTAGCTCTTAGGATCTCCAGTCTGCTAGGTAGAGTTACCGCCATGATGACTTGTACTCGGCCTTAACCCCATTCCCATTGATGATCTACTAAATCCCTCTCTAGATAAGCCTTTTGTAAGCGGATCTGCTACGTTATCTCTTCACTTTACATAGTCAATCGTGATAACGCCACTAGAGAGGAGTTGTCTAACGGCATTGTGTCTCCGTCGTATGTGACGAGATTTTTCGTTATACATTATGCTCCCTACCTTACCAATTTCTGCTTGACTGTCACAATGTATACATATAGGAGCCAAAGGTTTGGGCCAGAATGGTATATCTTCTAGGAAATTCTGGAGCCATTCAGCTTCTTCACCGGCCTTGTCTAAAGCTATGAATTCAGATTCCATAGTGGAACGGGCGATGCAAGTCTATTTGGATGATTTCCAAGACACTGCTCCACTCCCAATTGTGAAAACATATCCACTCATGGATTTAACTTCAGACAATCCAGTGATCCAATTTGCACCACTATATCCCTCAATCACTTCGGAATATTTATTATAATGCAAAGCATAGTCTTGAGTATGTTTCAGATAACCCAAAACTCGTTTCATTGCCATCCAATGTGTGTGATTGGGATTACTTGTAAACCGACTCAGTTTGCTAATAGCACATGCTATATCTGGTCGTGTATAGTTCATGATATACATCAACTTCCCAACACTCTCGCATAGTCCCCTTGTGATTTACTTTCACCTTCATTCTTTTGAAGTGCGTAACTCACATCAATTGGAGTTCTGGCAATCTTGAAATCCAAGTACTTGAACTTGTCAAGTAATTTCTCTATGTAGTAAGACTGTGATAATGCTAAACCTTGTGGAGTTCTATGAATTCTAATTCCTAAGATTACATCAGCAACTCCGAAGTCTTTAATGTCAAATTTGCTCGCCAGCATGCGCTTTGTAGCATTTATATCTGCTATATCTTTGCTCATTATCAGCATGTCATCAACATACAAACAAACAATGACTTCGTGGGCTGGAGTGTTTTTAATGTAAACACATTTATCACACTCATTGATTTTAAAGCCATTTGCCAACATGGTTTGGTTAAATTTAGCACGCCATTGTTTGGGTGCTTGTTTAAGTCCATAAAGCGACTTTACAAGTTTGTACACTTTATTTTCTTTAGTAGGAACCACAAAACCCTCGGGTTGTTCCATGTAAATTTCTTCCTCCAAATCACCATTTAAGAAAGTTGTTTTAACATCCATTTGGTGAATTTCTAGACCATACACGGCTGCCAGAGCCACTAACACCCGAATGGACGTTATTCTTATTACAGACGAGTATGTGTCAAGATAATCAAGACCTTCCTTTTGTCTATAACCTTTGACCACAAGCCTTGCCTTATATTTGTCAATAGTGCCATCAACTTTCATTTTCCTTTTAAAAATCCATTTAGAACCTAAAGGCTTGTTTCCAGGAGGAAGATCAACCACTTCCCATGTGTGGTTATCTAAGATTGATTGAATCTCACTATTGACCACCTCTTTCCAAAATGATGAATCAGGATATGACATAGCCGCCTTTAAAGTTTGAGGCTCATTTTCAAGAAGGAATGTCACCAAAATTTGGACCGAAGGAAGTAGATGTCCTTTGACGTTTGCTATGCCTTGGATCTTCTTCGCTAGGGGCATTCTCCTTTGGTTCTTCCCATGGTCGTTTAAATCTTTCATTTGATGACTCGCATTCAGTTTTATACCGATAGATGTTTTCAAAGAATTCAGCATTATCAGATTCAATTACCGTATTATTATGAATTTCGGGATTATCAGAATCATGAACCAAAAATCTACATGCTTTACTGTTTGTTGCTAAGGGTGTATTGTGGGCCAGGACTAGCCCGGGAGCGGCCCGGGCCCGGGCTCGCGTGCCAAATGGGCCAAACGGGCCGGTTTCTAGTGGTGCAAAAGCCCATAGCGGGCCGGTCCTGACCAAATAGCCCGTGAGCCCCAACGGCTATTTTTTTAAAATTTTTTTTTTAAAAGGGCCAACGGTCAGATTTTTAAACTCTAGACGTTGGCCTTTAATTTTCAGCCGTTTGGAAGTTTAAAAAAATATCTATTTGGCCCCCAAACATTATTTTAACCCCAAACTTTTTATAAATACACTTTTTTCCTATTCTCAACTATAAATACCCCTCATTCTTTCATTTTTACTCACAAATTCATCAATCTTTCTCAATATCTCTCTAATTTTCTTCCATAATTGCTTACTTTATTATTGCAATTTCGTGAAAAATTGTGAAGTTGGTTAATTGAAGTATTCAAGTCTTCAACGATATTCAATTTTCAAGAAGTTGTTTGTCAATTCGGTAAACTCGTTCCAACTCTTAAGTTTTAATATTATAGTTTTGTTTGTTTTATTTAGTATAATTATAATTAATATAGACTTTTCTTTGAAAAAAATATTTGATGGTAAGGGTAAGGGAAAATCTAAAATTGGTGAATCTAGTCGCCAAGCTACTACTCTTCCCCCCTGTTACCCGTCCTCCTCCACCTGTTATTTTTGATAGGGATAACCCTTGTTTTCAATTTTTCTATAGTCAATTTTGCCATGATGTTGCACCAGGTCAACAATTAAATGAAGAAGTTATGAATGCTCTTTATCCTAATCAAACTATCTTTGAAAATGATGAGGAAAATGATGATTTAGATGAACGGCAGCCAGATTTAGATGATACACCTACTAGTCCTGTTAATAACCCAACTGATGCCCCGCCTGACCCTCCTGTAGTAACCCCTAATTTTAATAGAAAACCTTCTAAACAGCCCGAAACATCTCTTGTTTGGCACTTTTTTACTCAATTAAGAGAACAAAATAAGGCTAAATGTAAAACTTGTGGGTCTTTGATGGCTCATAAATATACTGGCAACCGTAGCGATACAGATAGTTTGACTAGACACATATTGAAACACCCTAGAGATAAAGCTAGATATTTGCAAATGAAAGCTGCGGAAGAGGGGACAAGTGTAGATACTACGGTTAACCTTAGTACAGGTTCAAATCTAGTTCAACCGGGAATTAACACTGTTACCGGTGGCATTTTATCTTATGATCCAAATAAAGATCGTGAAGAATTGGCAAAAATGGTTATTGTTATGTGCTTACCCTATAGTTTTCCTTCTAACCCTCATTTTGTGCATTATATTAGAAGAGTTTTTAATCCTACTTATAAAGGATGGCCTCGCGCAACCGTAAAGAGCAATATTTATAAATATAAACATGAATATGAACAATATTTGCGCTATTTATTTACTCATACAGATTGTCGCATTGCTATTACAACTGATATTGGTAGAAGTGGTAATGACTGTGATTATCTAACTATTAAAAGTCATTGGATAGATGAGGAGTGCATAATGCAAAAGCGCATTATTGCTTATAGAATAATTAATTCACGCCACACAGGTAAGTTTATTGCTAACACAGTTGCAGATATTTTTGGATTAGAGATAAAATAATGTCGGTTTCAATGGATAATGCTTCTAGTAACACTAATGCTATAGGCTTGCTAACAACTACACTAAATCCTGCATTTAGTAATATTTTTCATGTTAGATGTATTTGTCATATTTACCATTTAATCGTCGGTGATTGTATGAAAGTTTTAAATATAGAAATTGAAAAAGTTAAAATGGCTCTTAATTGGATTTTTTATTCAAACCGTAGAAGTAGACTTAGAGACTATTTTAAAAAAAATGTGATGAATTTGGCCTTAGAGAAAGAAAGGTTCCTAAACCTTGTCCGACTAGATGGAATTACATGTATGAAAGTTTAGTTGTTGCATATGAATATAGAAACCCAATAAGCGCAACGTATAATGCTCGTGTAGGTGATGATGATGATGATGAGCACCTTACAAATCAAGATTGGACTAATGTTAAAATGCTTGTAGACTTTTTAGAACAATTTCTTGTTGCTACAAATGAATTATCTGGGCAATATTATCCTGCTATTTCTAACTGTTTAGTTTATATTGCAGCACTTGCAGATTTATTTATTCAATTTTCAGAGGATGGGGTAATTTATCAACAAGCTATTAATTCTATGAAAGCTAAGTTTAAAAAATATTTTTTTCCTATCCCCCCTATTTTTGGTATTGCTGCAGTGTTAAATCCTACAATGAAATAGGAGGTCCTCACTTTTGGTATTCAAAAATTTATAAGGCTTTATCACTTCCAGCTGAGGAATTTGCTACACTTGGAGATGCAAAAACCTCAATTAAAATAAATGCTCAAACAATTTATAATGCTTATCAACTTGCCTTAGATCATGCTAGACCAAATATTCCAACTCCTACTTCGTCTAGTTCGCAATCATCTAAAAGAACTGCAGGCCTAAAAGCCCTTAGTTCTTGGATGGAGTTCAAGGGTTCTCAAGGTGATAATATTGGTGATAGTTCACAACTAAATGAGCTTCAAGTTTATTTGTCGGAGGGACTTGAATTAGAGAATCCCGACGGCTTCTTCGATGTTTTGGAATGGTGGAAGGACAAACAAAAACACTATCCGGTTCTTTCAAGGATGGCTCGAGATATTTTAAGTGTTCAAGCTTCAACAGTGGCATCAGAGAGTGCTTTCAGTCAAGCGAGATTTCAAATAAGTGATCATAGAGCGTCTATGAGGGAGAGCTTGGAAAAATCAGTATTCTTCAGAGATTGGATCCGTTCGGAAAGAAGAAATTTTGGACTTGTAGAATCACAACTGGAGATAGACGAAGCTTATGAAGAAATGCTAGCGGAACTTGCGCAGGATGCTACTTCGCCCGTTAGCGGTGATGAACAAGCTTCTTTTCCACCACCACCAACGGAAATTCCTCCGGACCTTGAAGTATTTATGAGATTTGTTAGAGATAATACATAGACTAATATGTAACTTGTATTTTGGCACATCTTCCTTAGTCTTTTTTCCTTTTAATGGTGGTATTAGTACCTTATTGTGCTCATTCCATTGGGGGGAGGAAGACTAAGAAAGATATTAAAATATATATATATATATATATATATATATTTATTTATATAGTATATATAATATATATATGCTATATATTATATAAGGAAATATATAATTATATATACATACTATATATACTATATATATTTATATAGATATATATAAGCAATTTATATTAGTATATGCATATATAGTTTACAAGAAATTTTCCTAGATAAATTTTTTTTTTAAAAAAAATAGCCTGGAACGAAAAAGCCCGTTTAGGCCCGCGGCCCGGCCCATTTAGCCCGGGACCATCTGGGCTTAGGACCGCAGTGGGCCGATTCCACTCATTTGGCCCATTAGGCTCGGGACCGTTTGACCCGGGACCGCCTCAGCCCGGCCCGCCTAAGCCTAGGCTCGTTTGGCCCGGCCTGTTTGGCCCATTTAGGCCCGGGCCCGGACCACAATACAGCCTTATTTGTTGCATATCCAATGAAAACACAGTCCACGGTTTTTGATCCTATTTTCACCCTTTTGGGTAAAGGTACTTGTACCTTTGCTAGACACCCCCACACTTTAAAACATTTCAAGTTGGATTTTCTTCCTTTCCATTTTTCATAAGGAATGGAGTGTGTTTTGCTGTGGGGTACTCTGTTGAGTATTCGGTTAGCTGTAAGGCTTCCCCCCACAAATTCTACGGTAAACCGAAACTGATTAGTAAAGCATTCATCATTTCTTTCAATGTCCGATTTTTCCTTTCCGCAACTCCATTGGGTTGTGGTGTGTAGGGGGCAGCAGTTTGATGGATGATTCCATATCCTAAACATATTTCTGCAAAAGGAGATTCATATTCTCCACCCCTATCACTTCTAATCATTTTAATTTTTTTATTCAATTGATTTTCGACTTTATTCTTATATTTCTTAAATGCTTCTATTGCTTCATCCTTACTATTTAGCAAATAAACATAATAATATCGAGTGCAATCGTCAATAAAAGTTATGAAATACTTTTTTCCACCGCGAGATGGTATTGACTTCATATCACAATTGTCAGAGTGGATTAAGTCAAAAGGATTTGACTTCTTTTGAACAGACTTATACGTATGATTAACAAACTTCGATTCAACACATATTTGACATTTAGATATATTACACTCAAATTTAGGCAATATTTCAAGATTAATCATTTTTCACAAGGTTTTGTAATTGACATGTCCTAAGCCATATATTATTTGACTCCAATAAGTAAGAAGAAGCAGATTTTCCATTAATACTATCAACAACCATTACATTAAGTTTGAAAAGGCCCTCGGTGAGGTAGCCCTTTCCTACAAACATGTCATTCTTACTAAGTACAAATTTATCACTAACCAGCACGCACTTAAACCCATTTTTCACGAGTAGTGCGGCCGAAACTAGATTCTTCCTAATTTTTGGGACGTGCATGATGTTGTTGAGAGTCAGCACTTTTCCAGATGTCATCTTCAACAGAACCTTTCCATATCCTTCAACTTTGGCTGTTGCAGTATTTCCCATGTATAGCTCCTCTTCGGGTCCAGCGGGAGTGTAGGTTGCAAATGCTTCCTTAACGGCACACACATGTCGAGTGGCGCCAGAATCAAGCCACCACTCCTTTGGGTTACCAACTAGGTTGAATTCAGACAGCATTGCACACAGGTCATCAACATCTACCACCATGTTTGCTTGACCCTTGTTTTTCTCTTTGTCCTTCTTGGGAGCACGACAGTCAGGAGCTTTATGGCCTGCTTGACCACAATTATAACAGTTGCCCTTGAATTTTTTCTTGTTAGGATTCTTCTCCTTTCCAGAAGGCCTCTTCCTTGTCTTGTTCTTTTTTAGAGCAGCATCTTCAACGACGTTTGCCCCTTCAATAGGTGAACTCTTACGGTACTTCTTCTCAGCGATTTTGTTATCTTCCTCGATCTTGAGATGAATCATAAGATCCTCCAACTTCATTTCCTTTCTCTTGTGCTTAAGATAATTCTTGAAATTTTTCCATGACGGTGGCAACTTCTCAATCATTGCAGCCACTTGGAATGCTTCATTCACTACCATGCCTTCAGCAATAAGGTCATGGAAGATAAGTTGAAGCTCTTGAACTTGGGTTCCAACAGTTTTCCCATCCACCATTTTGTAGTCTAGGAATTTGGCAACCACAAACCTCTTCAAGCAAGCATCTTAGATTTAGTACTTCTTTTCAAGTGCACTCCATAATTCTTTGGAGGTCTCTACTGCACTGTAGATGTTGTACAAGTCATCTTCTAAGGCACTCAAAATGTAGCCTTTGCACAAAAAATTAGCCTGTTGTCATGCCTCAACAATCATAAATTTTTCATTGGCCGGCATATCAGTAGCAAGCACAGGAGGGTCTTCGTTGGTGAACTTCTGCATACCAAGGGTGGTAAGTCAAAAGAATATTCTTTGCTGCCATCCTTTAAAGTTGGCACCGGTGCACTTCGCAGGTTTCTCAGCCAGTGGCACATCGGTACGGATTGTAGGAGTAACCGCTGGTGCAACATTGCAGAGGGAGTTCAAGTTGCAGAAGAAGTAGCACTTTCACTTGCCACTTCTTTTCACTATCAAAATTTACAAAATGTCTTAATAATCGGAATAGCAAAAACTTTTCAACAGCAACGATGAAAGTTTTTATGTTCTTCAAATCGTTGTACAAGTATGAACTCTAATATTCCAATGAAGTTTTTATGTCTTCAAGTCAGAATACGAAATTTCATACGGAGTAGAAAACCACACAGGTTTTAGTCTCCAAAATAGAATACAGATTAATATATAAACTGCTAATTTCCTTAAGATTGTTAGCAAAAATAGTCTGTATAAGTTTAAATAACGTTTAAACACAATCTGTCAAACACTTAGTAAAAATATAGTGTAGAAACAGTAAACTACAGAAACTGGAGAATGAACAGAAACAGTGTAGAAATATTTTAAAAATATAATCGAGCCCACTTAGTTCAAAGTGTGTCCTTAAAAAAATAATTCCCCTCACAGTACTCGAGGTTGATGGAATATCCCCTCCCAGGATAGAACGATTATCTTTCCAGAATAGTAGTACTCCAAACTCTGGTAGCGGCGAACCATTCAACGGTAGTGTATCACACAGAATAAAGAAGAGAGTTTTTTGAGAAAGTTAGATTGCAGAAATTCGTAATGAATTCTGGAAAAAAATTGGAATTTATAGCTATTGGAGGTACTGATTCTGAATGTTTGCAACCTTTCAGATCAGTCACCAAGTTTTTTGAGGGATATTCGAAAAAATCCGAGAAGAGGAAAAACGGATCGGGTCGATCACAAGTCGCGGGTTGCCCGCAGGTCGGGGTCGATCCGCGTTGGATGGTTTCCTATTTATTAATTAATAAATTAATTAATTAAATATTTAAGGAAAAGTTTGTCCAAAAAGATAATCAATCAAGCGTATCCAAATCCGAAGCCGAAGCAGAGCCGAGCGACGACGCGAGGGGTCCTTGCCCCTCCAATCCTTTTAGCAACTAGAGAAGGTGTAATTTAATATATACGCCTCTCTTTTTCTTTCTTTTTCCTATGTGGGACAAATGCTTTAACCAAAGCAAAAGGGACCTCTTACATTCCCTTCACTTTTCATCCCATCATTTCCATTTACCAATATCAAAACCCAACAAATTCAAATGATATTAGCTTGATCAATACAAGAAAGAGATCTATTAGGATTAATTCAAATATCACTCGAACCAACACAAAGACACAATAGCTATAGATAGCAAATAAATGATCGAATACAAAGTTTTCAAGGAATAGATAAATACTATCAAATACCCTTTACTATTAGATCGTTTCTACCTTTTTCTTAGCATAAAGCTTTATTAAAAAATGAAACAGATATATATATATATATATATATATATATATATATATATATATATATATACACACACATCCACCAAATCAGTACACGAAAGAAATTAATTCTATATGATTAGTCAGATCAAATATAAATGTTCCTTTCACTATCATAAAACCCTAGTTGGTGGTATCATCAAGGTTACCTTCAAAGGCCCAAGGAGTTTCCCTCCTAAACTCTGCCACTTCTTCTGGGGTGAAATCACTTTCGATCCTAAAAATCTTCTGAATGACCTCAACACTCTTGTCCTTTATTCTGTCAGCCACAACCTGGCAACAGAATTCCAGCAAATCACTGATTTTCAGATAATTTACTACCACGGTTATGTCAAGCAGTTCTTCCATGACAACATTCACAAACTCCTTCTCGAAATTCTTAAAGTCTTCTTTGTTCGAGGCAGTGAGCTCTGCATGTTTCTTGAGGTATTCAATGATTTTAACCAGCGTCTTGCTTTTGATGCTAGGCAATGGGATGCTGGAAACGCTTTCCTCTTTCACCATGGTCTTGATAAGATCAGACTGTAAGACCAAAGATTCCTCAACATAAAATTCTTCGTTATCAGCGCTCTTCAATGTCAACATCTTCTTTTCTCCCGTTGTTGATGATGAAGATGCCATGATAAGAACTTATCAACCTTTTTATTTCTTTTTCTTGGATGAAACATTTGGGGAACCAAAGGTTGTCTGAATAATGGTACAAGAGATTTTCTTAATCTGTGACGACCCGGTAAATCGTCTCATGGGTTACTGCTCCGTCTTCCTCAATATTTGTATCATTATGCCTTGTTATCAGTGTTTTAGGTAATTTAATTGAGTAAGTTGCATTCGGAGTGAAATCGGTAAGAAATGAGACACTTAGTCTCTTTCAAGGAGGCTTAAGTTGTAAAAGTCAACTGTATGTTGACTTCTGAGTTAGAAGGCTCGGATGTGAATTCCGATGATTTGGTTAGTTTCGGGAGAGGATTTATGACTTAGCAGAGTGATCAGAATTAGCTTTGGAGGTTCCGTGTAGAATTAGGCTTGAATTGGTGAAGTTAGAATTTTGGCGATTTCCGGTTGATAGGCGAGATTTTGATCCGAGGGTCGGAATGGAATTCCGAAAATTGCTGTAGCTTCGATATGTGATGTATGACTTGTGTGCAAAATTTCAGGTCATTCGGACGTGGTTTGGTTGGGTTTAGATCTAAATAGCGACTTAGGGGATTTTGAAAACCTTAGGCTTGAATCCTACGTGAATTGGTGTTGATAAGTTGTTTTGAACGTTCCGAAGGTTGGAACAAGTTTGAATAATGTAATGGGACATGTTGGCGTGTTTGGTTGAAGTCCCGAGGGCCTCGAATGGATTTTGGATGGTTGATGGAGTTTAACTTTGGCATTTCAAGAATGTGTCGATATCGTCTCTTCAAGAATAAGTGGTATAATATTATGAAAATGGGCTCCAAATTCAGTTTTAATTGAAGAATTAGGTCCATATCGAAATTTCGGAGTCATAGCAAAAAGAATCGTCCAATTCGGACATCGTATGAGAAAGTTATGCCTATTTTCGTGTCGAGGAAAAAATCTGCAGAAATGTCAAATTTGCGATCGCAAATCAGCTATGCGAACCACGAAATTGACATGGAAATCGCAAATTGAGGCAGAACTTGGGGCGAGGTTCGCGATTTCTGGGTCCAAAAATGCGAACCGCAAACCTGTTATGCGACAGGTTTGCGATTCGCATAAATGGCCTGTCAGGGGTATTTTAACTCGATTTTTGATACTTTTTAAGTAGAACTCAGTGCTCATTTTGCCCTACAAGACCCATATTCGTTACCCACGAAGAGGAACACCTCCAAACACCATAGAATCACAACAAATCAACTTTAAAACCATATCCAAAGGAGATTATCTCGTGTAAATTCTTAAAGAAGGGGGTTTGACCATTCTAAACATATTTGGAGGTAGAGAGCTCAGATTGAAGCAAGTCTTGAAGCAATTCTTGGAGGGTTTCCAAGAGAAACATCGGGGTACGTATTCCTAACTCAGTTTTGAAGGAATTACTAAGATTATAGCTGTTTTTAGCATTTTTACTGGTATTTTAAGTTGGAAAAATGGTGGAAACCCTAAAGCTTAGATTTGAGGGTTGGAGGTCAATCCGGTGTCGGAATTCGACAAATTTTATATGGTTGAACTCGTGAGGAGATAAGGAACCCACTGAGGTGATAATTTCTGAATTTTGAGAAATGGGCCCGGGGCTCGGGTTTTGCTAATTTCGGGATTTCTAATAATTTCGATTGTTTTTGCTTGGGCTTTGTGCCCACGACATATTGTGATGTAATTGTTCTGAATTTGGACAGATTCGACGCACGTGAAGGCCAATTCAAAGGGCAAGGGCGTCGCGGGCTAAGGATTTAGCCGATTTGAGGTGAGTAATGTTTGTAAATGATGTCCTGAGGGTTCGAAACCCCGGATTGCACATCGTAGTGCTATGTTGAGGTGAGGCACATGCTCGATGATGAGCATGGGGTCGTTTACTTCTGGTTATTGTGACTTGGTCCATCCTGATTTATGATTTTACTACATATGTGATTGAAACTTGTTTGATATCATCATGATTTGGGCTGCTTGCAATATTATTTGGCATCTCGCCGGTTATGGAACCCTTCAGGGGTATTTGTCACTGTTTATTACATCATATTTGGGCATCTCGCCGGTTATGTGAACCCTTCAGGGGTATTATTTGGCATCTCGCCGGTTATGTGAACCCTTCAGGGGTATTATTTGGCATCTCGCCGGTTATGTGAACCCTTCAGGGATATTTTTGCTGAATTGATTCATTTCATAAACTCAGTTTTGAAACTTAAATGATATTTTCAAATGATTTTAATGCGATCGGGTGGCACGCCGCCACGAGATGTGACATGCATTGATCGGGTGACACGCCGTCACGAAATATTGCACTACTGAACCCCCACAGTAAGCGCCGGGTACCCAGGGAACGGGTGGCACGCCGCCACAATAGTCATTACTTGCATTGCATTGCATCGCATTGCATTTTTGGTTGTGTTGGTGTTGTCTCCATTTACTTCACGTTATCTATTTGAGATGTTACATGTTTTTACTGTTCCATCGTGGATTGCTCTAAGTTTTATGTGTTTCTTACTTTCAGTCATTATTTGTATTTATTACTCACTGAGTTGGAAGTACTCACATTACTCCCTGCACCATGTGTGCAGATTCAGGCATTATCGGTTCCGCCCCGAGGTATTGACTACTATTGTCAGGGTGGTGATTCAGAGACTACGAGGTAGCTGTTGGCGTTCGCAGCCCCGTATCTCTTTTATTTTGTTGTTTCCACTTTCTTCAAACAATTGTGCCAAAGATATTGTAATAGTTATTTTATTATTAGGATTCCATTAGTGGCTCATGACTTTGTGACACCCCGATCTGAGGGCTGTAGTTGGGATGGTTTACTATATTTCTTCCGCAATTTACTGTTATTAAACCATACTTATATTATTTTCGTGTTGCTAACTGTTTAAATCGAGGTTTAGTTGGATTGGCTGGCCTTGTCTTCATGAGAGGCGCCATCACGACCGGGTTGGGATTTTGGGTCGTGACAGCTTGGTATCAGAGCCTAGGTTACATAGGTCTCACGAGTCATGAGCGGGTTTAGTAGAGTCTTGCGGATCGGTACGGAGACGTCTGTACTTATCTTCGAGAGGCTGCAGAACCTTTTTAGGAAAATTCCATATTCTTGAAATTCTTGTCGTGCGAACTTGTTGATCCGAGTACTAAAACTTCTGCTATCCTGTTCTCTCACAGATGGTGAGGCTGCGAACTACTGGACGAGGTGGACGACCACCAGTACCACCCACTGAGGCCACCAGAGGCCGTGGACGCGGTCGTGGTCATGGTAGAGGCAGAGCAGCGAGGGCAGCATCTGTTGATCCACCAGCTGCCCCAGCTCAGGAACAGGCTCCAGCATCCCCAGTTCAGACACCAGCTGTGCCTGCAGCTATTCCATGTCTTCAGGAGACCTTGGCTCAGATTCTAACCATTTGCACTGGCCTAGCCTAGGCGGTTTCAGCCAACGCAGCAGCATCTACTTCATAGGTCGGGGGAGGCAATCAGACTCCAGTTGCCCGTACACCTGAGCAGGTAGTTCAGGGACTACAGATGCCGGGGGTACCTCCAGCCCAGCCAGTTGCACCAGCTCAGGAATTCATATTACCAGTTATGCCGGACGATGAGCAGCGTCGTCTTTAGAGGTTTGGCAGACTCCAGCCTTCGTCATTCAGTGGTGCTGAGGGCGAGGATGCCGAAGGTTTTCTTGATAAGTGTCTGCGAATGCTCCGGACGGCTGGGATTCTTGAATCTAGTGGTGTGGCATTTACCACATTTCAATTCACGGGAGCTACCTTTAATTGGTGGGAAGCGTATGAGAGGCGTAGGCCGGTTGATGCAGCGCCCCTTACTTGGCAGCAGTTTTCCGCTCTTTTCTTGGAGAAGTATGTGCCGCAGTCCCGCAGGGAGGAGCTGCGTAGACAGTTCGAATGGCTGCTACAAGGGGATATGACTGTGTCGCAATATGAGTCAAAATTTTCTGAGTTGGCTCGACATGCTGTATGGATGGTTCCAACTGACCGTGAAAGTATCAGGAGGTTTGTGGATGGCCTTAACTATAATCTCCGTATTTTTATGATCAGGGAGAGAGTATTGGGTGCTACTTTCGAGGAAGTGGTGGACGTAGCTCGCGAGATTGAGATGGTTCGCCGTCAGGAGCGAGAGGAGAGGGAGGCTAAGAGGCCTCAAGGATCGGGTAATTTCAGTGGTACTCCTTTGAGAGGCCAGTTTCAGTAAGGTAGAGGCCGTTCATTCAGGCCTGCTCAGTCAGTAAGCCCAGGGTATAGTGGGGCATCTGCAGGTCGTGGCTATCATGGTTTGCAGCAGGGCCAGTCAACACTTAGCGCCCTTCCAGCTCATTCTCCGTCAGCCCAGGGTCCGTCTAGACCGAGTGCTGTGGCGAGATGGGCCACATACGGAAATATTGTCCTCATCGTGGAGCTAGATCGTTCCAACAGAGGGGTCAACCCTCGACTTCTACTCCAGTCACTTTATCACCCGCCCAGCCAGCTAGGGGTGGTGTTCAGGCAGCCAGAGGTCGCCCCAGAGGGGGAGGTCGAGCAGGCGGTGGCCAGGCTCGATTCTATGCTATTCCAGGCAGGACAGATGCCGGTGCTTCTGATGCCGTTATTACAGGTATTGTTTCAGTCTGCCATAAAGATGCCTCTGTATTATTTGATCCCCGTTCCACCTATTCATATGTGTCATCATATTTTTCCCCTTATTTGAGTACGCCCCGGGAGTTTCTTGCTTTATCTGTTCATGTGTCTACCTCGGTGGGCGATACTGTTGTTGTGGACCGTGTGTACCGGTCGTGTGTAATAACTATTGGGGGTCTGGAGACCGGACTGGACATATTGCTACTAAGCATGGTAGATTTTGATGTCATTTTAGGCATGGATTGGCTATCTCCATGTCGTGCTATTTTAGACTGTCATGCCAAGACAGTTACCTTGGCTACACCGGGTGTGCCGCGGATCGAGTGGCGTGGCGTGACTGATTATATTCTGGGTAGGGTGATATCATACTTGAAAGCCCAGCGTATGGTTGGGAAGGGTTGCCTTACTTACCTAGCGTTGGTAAGGGATGTTGGAGCTGAGAGTCCAAGCATCGATTCTGTTCCAGTTCTGCGGGAATTTCCCGATGTATTTCCTGCAGACTTGCCGGGCATGCCGCCGGACAGGGATATTGATTTTGGTATCGACTTGGTGCCGGGCACCCAGCCCATTTCTATTCTGCCGTATCGTATGGCACCAGTTGAGTTGAAAGAATTAAAGGAGCAACTTCAGGAACGCCTAGATAAGGGGTTCATTCCCCCTAGTGTGTCACCTTGGGGTGCACCGGTTCTATTTGTGAAAAAGAAAGATGGCACGATGAGAATGTGCATCGCTTATAGGCAATTGAACAAGGTAACAATCAAGAACAAATATCCTTTGCCTCGCATCGATGATTTGTTTGACCAGCTTCAGGGAGCACGAGTGTTCTCTAAGATTGATCTCCGTTCAGGATATCACCAGTTAAAGATCAGGGATGCAGATATTCTTAAGACTGCTTTCCGGACTAGATATGGCCACTATGAGTTTCTTGTTATGTCTTTCGGGCTAACCAATGCCCCAGCAACGTTCATGCAGTTAATGAACAATGTATTTCGGCCTTATCTGGATTCGTTCGTGGTGGTATTCATTGATGATATTCTGGTGTACTCGCGTAATCAGGAAGAGCACGCAGAATATTTGTGAGTTGTATTACAGATATTGAGGGAGGAGAAGCTTTATGCAAAATTCTCCAAGTGTGAGTTTTGGCTCAATTCAGTGGCTTTCTTGGGGCACGTGGTGTCCAGCGAGGGTATACAGGTTGATCCAAAGAAG
>MCJB01018672.1:78296-112623 GCA_002018475.1 Nicotiana obtusifolia | reverse complement strand
AGGCAATATATTGTATATATAGTTTTTATATATATATGTATGTATATATATACATTATATACAAAACTTATATAAAGCAATATATATATATACAATATATACAAGACTTATATAGGCAATATATTTATATATGTCTAATTGCAATCTATATTAGTATATGCATATATAGTTTACAAGAAATTTCCGTTGATTAAAAAAAAAAAAAGGAATAGTTAGGCCCGTTTGGGCCCGCGGGCCCGGCCCATTTAGCCCGGGACCGTGTGGGCTTAGGCCCGTAGCGGGCCGGTCCCAACCTCCAGGACCGCCAGGCCCGCGCCCGCCAGGCCCATTAGGCCCAGGCCCGCCGTGGGCCACAGCCTTAACCGGAAATCGCCAAAAATTCTAACTTCACCAATTCAAGCCTAATTCTATACGGGACTTCCAAAACCAATTCCGATCACACTTCTAAGTCATAAATCACCTCCCGAAACTAACCGAACCGCCGGAACTCACATCCGAGCCCTCTAACTCATAAGTCAACATCCAGTTGACTTTTCCGGTTTAAACCTTCTTGAAAGAGACTAAGTGTCTTGTTTCTTACCAAATCCACCCCGCACTCAACTACTCAACTTGATTACATAAAACACGGCTAACGAAGCATAATAAGGCAGAAACGGGGAAAACGGAGCGGTAACTTGTGAGACGACTGGCCGGGTCGTCACAGTTCACTTCCTGCGCAAAAGCCTGTTGGTAGCTTTCAATCTTCTTCATAATTAGTTTGATGGACTGTCTTCTGATGGAAGAGAATAAGACCACATCATTAGCATAATAGAGGTGATTGATTTGTGGGCTATTAGCATTCATGTTAAAACCTTTGAAATTGTTGTTGGAATGGAGATGATTCAGGGACTTTGAGAGAGCCTCGACAGCAATAATGAAAAGGGCAAGGGAGAGAGGAACACCTTGTTTTAGACCTCTAGAGGATCTAAAAAACTCATGCCTTGTTTCATTAACAATGATAGAATACCAATTATTAGATATTAGCCTATGAATGAGCTCTATAAAGTATTCCTTGAAACCAAGCGTCCTAAGAACCGAGGTTTGAAAGGTCCATGATATTTTGTCGTATGCTTTAGACATGTCTAGTTTCATGACAACATTGCCGCCCTTCTTCCCTTGATACTCTTAGAGAGGGTATGAGGACGACTTCCCTTCTTTTCATCAGGAGATACAATCACATTGAATTCCCGGCATACTACCCAAGGACCATCTATCAGAGTGTGCATGCTCTTAAGTTGCCTCCAGAGTCTTTTTCTTCTACTAGCATTGATGTTTGTGTAAACAACAATATACCAAATGTGGTCTGAGTCGCCAGCTTGGTTAACCTTGAAAGTCATTTGTTGTTTGTGTTGAGATATGAGGGTGCAGTTGAGAGTGTGATTCCAAAAATACCAAATTTTGCTATTGTTGTTTGCCATAACATTATTGAAACCAAGAAGTTCTCCGAATTCCTCAATCTGAGAAGGTTCCAGAAAAGGTTCTTGTAATGCAATGAAGTTGAGTTTGTAAGTCTGACAAGTTTCAATAATCTGTCAAAAGCTTATTTGGATCTCATACCCTTAATATTCTAAATGATGGCTTTAAACATTGGATTTAAGGGGTGGTGCAGTTTTATCTTGATGTTTGGTGTGTAGAAGACCTGCTTGACTAATATGCCCCGTTTGTCTTCCTTTCTTTTTGTTTCTCAGTTTTGTTCCCTTGGGGATAGGCCCTGTTTAGCGGTTATGTTGTCTAACTCCTCTGATATAGGATCTGGAAGTTCTGATAAAGCTGAAACTGCTCCATCTTGCTTACCAATATCCTCCTTTTCAGAAGATACATCTTCTACACTGTCGATCTCCACCAAGGTTAAGTGATCGCATAAATTATTTTCCTTCATACCAAACACATTCTAAGATTAAGTGATCGCATAATTATTAGGTATTTTAGCTCTTTGAGGTGATTCAACTAGGGTTTAGGAGGTCTATTCTCATTTCCACTGTTTTTATCAATTAAAATATCTTTTAGCCATAACCTAGTTAGCTTAGTTAGCTTCTTCTCTGCTTTTTACTGTTCCATCCATTTTTGCTCGATTCATTCTGCGACATTCGTGTGGTGAATAATAGCTCATTAAAGTGTGGTCATGGTCCACTCAGTTTTAAGTTAAGATAGTTCGTTAGGAAAATTTATGTAATCAACTCTAAAATCTATTACATCAAAGAAAAAAAGGAACCAGTTCATTCAAACGTCTTCGATCTACTCAACATTAATTAAAACAATAAGATCCAATCTCTCGCTAGTAAGAAAATTACCACACAACTCTACAAAGTCTCTCCATTCACAATTAACTAATTATATGGAAGAGAGGCTCTTCAAATGAGTAATTAAAGATCACGATTACAGTGAAAATAATCAAATTCTTGAAATACATTATTCACCAGCATCATTAATTACTACTCCCTCTAATTAGTTCACCTTCCTGCAGTTTACGCGAATTTGACCTTGATTCCCTATCAATGGCTTAATATTTCCCATTTTAATCATAGACTCAGCGAAATCTTTAGCAAAAGTCCCAAGGTTGGTACTATATATTTGAACGAGATTATCAGTTTTTCCACCACTAAATAGTACTTGATCAGAGTGCAAAAGCCCTTTTTTGCACAACAAGTTACTAAAATACTCCGAGTCAAAAAGAGCTGGTGTTGGATCAAGGGAAGCAAGGTTGGAATCACCTCCACTACGTGGACAATCGGCTTGGCGTTGACTTGCAAAGGTTGAGTCAATGTTGTTAGTCTCGTTATAGATGCGATCTCTGAAGGTGAAACATTGCGCAAACCCTAGTGTGTGGCCACCGGAGAGCGCGACGAGAGCTTTCTCGTCCAAACCTTGGTTCTTGAAGTTGTTGATAAGTGCAGGTAAGTCCAAGAATGGAGGTGGGATGTCGTTGTTGGCCATGGTTCTATTTGCTGTAGTGGAGTCCCTTCTTCCCAGTTGCACTTCCCACGTTGGTCCACCTAACTGTTGATCATGAAATTAAAAACCATCTGCTATTTAAGTAGCTAATTTAGTTGTTAGGATTGGCAGAATAGCCTAATAGACATTTTTACTTGCTCGATTTTGACATTCCGGTCCTCATACTCAACGAAGTTTTATCTAGATACCTCTACTCGTTTAAACGTAATATTTTAAACGCTTCTGACTATGTGTGTTTTTCAATCGCCTTACTGTATTATCCACGTCAGATAAAAATATTCCACGTTATTATTTTTATTCATAAAAACTATTTTTGAGAAAAAATACAAGTTGAATCCTAAAGTTTTCTCTCACAACCACCTCAGGCCTTTTTCTGTCTGAAAATCAGCCATCTGCCATTTGAGAACCAAAATTCACCATCTCATATTCTCTTTCAGTTCCGAACCAAAATTCATCATTTCTCTTTCTTAATGTTTGCAAAACCAAATCAGCCGGTTTTCCATAGAAATCCAATCAACATTTCATTTTGTTCATTTTCATTGAAATTAAATATAATTAAAGTATCCAATTTAATCTGTGTAAAATTCTCTGCATGATACCTTCAGATCTTGAACCCAAAAAAGATAAAGAAAAAAGATCATAGGCGAGAACGACCCTGCAAAACGACCGGAAAATCCATAGCAACCCCTCCTCCATTTTTCTCTCTTTCTTACTTTCCAAAAATAATGTCAAAAACCCAATCCTCTGTATAGTAGACGTTGAAATCAATAAACAAGAACCTTCAAATCAGTGAAAAATCAAAATCCCATCTCCTAAATCAAGTCACCAGAAAATCCACCATGTTTGAAAACCCCAAATCTGAAACTTTATTTTGACAAAAAAATCCCTCTATTGCTGCATATATTCGACTTGATTTTGAGGCTAACTGGAAGAGACAAGGAAGAGGAGAAAGGGATAGAAAGAAAAGAAAATTGAAGAGGCGGAAGAAGAGATAGTTTGATTTGGGGGGATGAAAAAGAGAAAAAAATTGGGAGGGGGGAAGGACCTCGATGGGGTGAAATTCTTTGTGTAAGAGTACTTTTTTTAATTAAAATCATCAAATTTACTCGCTTCTTAAAGCGTATAATCAGGCGTTTTATCTAGCTCAGCAAAGAAAATGCCACGTAGGCTTGGTCAATAGTACGAAGGGTTTGAAATATTATGTTTGAACGAGTAGAGGTATCTTGATGAAACTTCATTAAGTTCGGGGACCGGAATATCAAAAACGAACAAGTAGAGGTGTTTATTAGGCTATTCTGCCGTTAAGGTTTCATTAGTAGAGCATACTATTAAGCATTTATCTATCAGAATTTGCGTTTTAAGACTAGTTGACAATTATAGGACACCCTCCGTTTCAATTTATATGGCATTATGTCTTTTAAATTTTAAAATTGTTAATTCTTGTGATTTCTAATCTTGTTAACATAGTTTCTGAATATATAAAAAAACATTCAAAGAAACTTAAAGGTTTCTATGTCCAAATTAAAAAAACAAGGATAACCCGGTGCACGAAGCATCCTGCATTCATGCAAGGTTCAGGGACGAGCTGCACCCCAAGGAGTGTGATGTAGACAGTCTACCCCGATGTAAGCATCAGTGAGTGATTTCACGACTTGGATACGTGACCTATAGGTCACACAGAGACAACTTTACTGTTGCTTCAATGTTCCCCTATCTCTATATCCAAGTTTAGAGTCAAAATTAAGAAATTTGACTCTCGTAAATCGAATGGCGCCACATAAATTGGGACAAAGTACTAGGAGTATAATTAACTTGAACAAGTATAGTATTTAAGTCTAACATTAACCATGGAAAATGCCATAGTAAAGGAAAAAAAGTTGACGAGAGGGAAAAGTGAACTAGAGCTGTTATGGAACACGAGGGAGTGATACGCACTGCAACTACAGAGTCACGAGCTGCAACCGCAACAATGTCTGCACAAGATACAATAGGATGTCCGCAAGCTTTATCAACCTCCGACTTGATTTTGTCAATCACTTCAAATCCTCTAATAGAATTGTTATTAGCTCTAGCAGTCTTTTCACTGTCAATAGTCTCCGTTTGGTCAAGAAGAATTGAAGCATCACATCCCTTCATTTACAAGAAACATTAGTAGCATATCAAGCAACCTAAAGGAAGAAGTCCACTCTCTATATACATAGAAAAAAGCCGGTTTAATTAATAATATCAGGGTCAAGCAAAAAACTATACATATATAGAAGAGACGGTATGTAAATATGATAAAATACTTAAATAATGCTTCTCGAGATTCAAATTAAGTGAACTTTGACCTATATTTTATAATATTTTTGTCATCATATTGACTTGCACGAGAAGAATTGCAAGTTATAATACTTTTTGTATAGTTTTTGAATATCTAAATTTTAATTTTAAAATATTGAGTTGATCTAATCCAATTTAGCTTTAGAGATTTGCCAAACTAACTCTCGAAAAGTAAAAAATGTCACATAAATTGGAGCGTAAAAGTAATTTAATTAAAAGCCTTTTTTCTAAAATCGGACGAATTGACGCAAGCATAAAAAAGAGAAGAATCTCACTTGAACGAAACAATCATGAAAATGTAGACGTAGCAGAGAGGCACCCATTCGCCTCTCTTGCTTGACTGCATCCTCAACAACCCGTTTTATGGTTGGTAAAGCTTCGGGACAAACAAAATCGTAGAAATAAGGTGAAAGAAAATTCGAAAATGCCATGCTTGTTAGAGAAAACATGACTAAAACATGAAGAAAAATAAAGCTATTCGGAGCCATTTCTATTGCTATAGTTTATGAAGTTACTAGTACACTTCTATGTGACAAAGAGAGTAAAATGTGACTATTTATAGGTGGGAGAAATGTTGACTATGGCAACACGACAATTGTTCTAGGTTTAGCAACTCTCACTATAATAAGCACAGGACATTGACTATCTCTAACAAGTCAGTCTTTTTTAATACTATGGACCTCAGAATCAATCCACGCTCGAAATTTTGGTAATTCACAAAATATTGCTACCTCCTCTTTGTAGCACTATTTATTATTTGGAGAGTTCAATGAGTTTTTGTTTTCATAATTTTTCATATATTTTTTAAATATTGTGAATTGTTAGATACTGTTATTATAGTATTTTTTATATAGCTTTTAAATATATGAATTTTTATTTTAAAATTTTGAAAATTTATATTCGAATTTACACCGAAATTAAATAAAGTAGGGATAACGGGGCTACTATTTAGTTTTCGTCTTGAGTGTGTGTGTTTGTGTGTGTATTAGTTGGGACTTTGTTATTAACATAGGTAGTTATCGGGATTATTTTAGAAGAAAAAACAAAATTTACCCCTCTCCTGACTTTTATTTTAAGAGCTTTATTACTTGTTGATACTGTAATGATGGAACTAATGATTAACATAGAGCCGACAAAGAATTAAAAATCGAAAAATAATATAACTATTTTTTCCAGCGATATGACCAAAAGGTTTACTTTACAAGAGTGGTTTCATTCATATGATATTCTATGAGGGAGGGGGTAATCATGGATCATTTTGTAACTAACAACTTCAAATTGACAACCCAAAAAAATGACTAATAATTGGTAAAAATATATACAGGAAAAGAACAACGAAACGTGGACTATAAATAGAGAAAACACGTATCCTCTGAGTATTTATACTTAAATGTCAACGTTAAGGACATGCAAATAAAATAATTTTAACGAGGGTTAGCGATTGGTTAAGATGATGGTGAAGATCTTAATAATTAGTTCCTCAAGTAATAGAGTGATTACTTGCCACAGTTCTAAAAAAAATTTCCTTTCTCGAGAGAAAAGAAAGCGACAAAAGCTAGTTAGAAATCAAGCGAAGGAAAACCCCAACAGCATCTACCGTAATATACGAAAAAATGTTAGAAATCATAAGTGCATGCATGTAATTCAAAATGACACTCTTGATTAAAGGCCAAATTGACTAAATTATCCGGTACCGAATTAGTATTCGTCTAGATATGAGCAATACTGACCACTTAGTTCCTAGTCAAGTGTTGTTGGCCGCACCCTAAGAGTGCGATGTAGATCAGAGGCGGATTTTAGAATTTTTAGAACGTGTATGCACTACTAAATTAATAAAAAGAGAAAAGGAAGTATTAAGTGAGAATTGATCCATGTTCCTTTGGGTAAATAACTTAATATTCAACCAAGTATATCATTCATCCTTTGTGGAGCATGGGTGCCAACTGTAACGACTCCGCCGGTCGTTTTAAGTATTTTAGCCCCGATCCCCTATTTATTGCCTCCTCTATGTGATATTGTTGTTACGCGACTTGCCGGGGGTGTTTGATTTTGGTTTCGGGTGACTTTCGGACTAAAATGGGACACATAGTCCCTAAGTTAGAGGTTTAGGTTGAAAGAGTTCACCGTAGTTTGACTTCTGTGTAGACGACTTCGGAATAAAGTTGTGACGGTTCCAATAGTTCCATATGATGATTTTAGATTTAGAAATGTGTCCGCATGTTAATTTGGAGGTCTGTAGGTCGCTTCGATGTGGATTTCAATTCCGGAAGTTGGAATAGGTCTGTCATGTCATTTATGACTTGTGTGCAAAATTTGAAGTCAATCGTAGTTGTTATGGTATGAATCGGGATTAGTTTTAAAATTCGGAAGTTCATAAGTTCATTAGGCTTTAATCGATACACGATTTGTGGTTCTAGTCTTGTTTGATGTGATTTGACGCTTTGAGCATGTTCGTATAATGTTTTAATACTTGTAGGTATGTTTGTTTGATGTCCTGGGGGCCTCAGTTATAATTCGGAGTATGTTCGGCATATTTTGGAACCTTGAAGATTGTTGAATCAGCTGCTATTGGTTTTCTTGTACGCGATCGCTAGTGGGAATTTACGATCGCGAAGAGCTGTTTGGCGACTGGTGAAATTTGTTCTGTGCAATTGTGAGATGGTTTATGCGATCGTGAAGTGTGCTGAGTTTGATCGCGAACGCCTAGGGTAGATCGCGTTCGCGTATAAGGAATGGCGGAGCTAAGGGCTGGGGCAGGTTATTGCTACGCGTTCGCGTAGGGGAGGCAGCTTATTCATCGCGTTCGCGACTGGTTTCACGCGATCGCGACGTGCATTTATTCGAGCTGGGGAGAATTACTCTATGCGATCGCGAATCTTTGTCCGCAATCGCGATAGAGGGCGACTGGGCAGTAGAATTTAAGTTTCAAAATGTGACTTTCATCTCATTTTTCATAGTTTGAACATAGAAAGCTCGGTGTGAGGCAATCTTTCGAGAGTTTTTCAAGAAAATCGTTGGGGTAAGTGATTCTAAAGCGGATTGGAATTTCATGAATCAATCGTTATTTTCATCATCTAATTAATGATTTGAGTTGAAAATTTGGGAAAATTTGTGAAAACTTCCTGAACTAAATTTTGGGGTTTGAAAGACGATTTAAGGTCGAATATGAGTAATTCTTGAATGGTTGGACTCGTTATCGAATGCGTGTTCAGATTTTGAAATTTTGGTTAGGTTCCGAGACGTGAGCCTGTGTTGACTGTTTGAGTTGACTTTTTATTTCCTTGAAAAGATCGTAACTTTATTGTTCGAAATAATTTCCTATAGTTTATCTTTATGGTATGAAGTTGTTTTGGCTAGATTCGAGCCGTTTGAAGTTGGATAATCGAGGGAAAGGCCTACTAATGGATTGAGTTAGCGTGTTTTGAGGTAAGTGTCTTGCCTAACTTTGTGTGGGAGAATTACCTCTTAGGATTGGTGTTGTTTTGTGATAATTGTGATGTGTGACGTGAGGTGACGAGTGTGTATACGGGCTAAATGTGGCAATTTACCGGTTTTAGCTATGTAGAATTCTTTCATGCCTTAATTGAGTTATCTTAACATGTTATCTTCATCGTCATTAGTCTATTTTCACATGCTCTACTTGTCTTATCTCTTACTTGTTAATTGCTCAACATGTTTAGTTGAAGTTCTTATTTCCTTTTATTCCATGTTCATTATTTAACCGTTATATTCTTTACATGAAATTGTTATTCCTGGAATATCTTATTGTTGAAAGTGGCATTGGGTTATAGAGGCCGTGATTCACATTGAGGCAAAGTGTTAAGTTGTGAAATACTATTCTTGTTGAGCTATTTACCTCCGGTTGTCATTGTTGATACTCTTGTGCACATTGTAGTTGAGCCATGAGCTACTTGTTGTGAAAATACTATTATTGTTGGTTTATTGGCAAGTTGTGATATTGGACATTTGAGGTGCGATTTGTGATACATTGTGATATTGATACACATGCGGTGGTATAAGGTTTTGAAGATGAAACGCATGCGGTGAGATAAGGTGGGCTTGATACGCGTGGCTAGTAGGGGAACTACTAGAAGTCACGCGATGTGATAAGGTGGGCTAAAATGCGGGATGCTATTTCGGGAAAAATAATTTTTAAAATTAAATGCAAGGCTCCCGCGGTGATATAAGGAAAAATTGTGAATTATTCTTGTGATTCGAGACTACGAGGCGGTACCTCAATAGTGACTTTTGGTTGGTATTTCTCTATTACTTCACTTGTGTTTAGTTGCTTTGTTTCCTTGGCATAACACTCCTTGTTTTTTCCGTGATGTATTAATTACTTTTGTTCCGTGCAGTAAATATTGGTATATTCCTTACTTGTTTCGTTTCTATTGTTATTATTATTGCACTATTAAACTACCTGTTCTGTCTTTTATTTATTCCAGTAGGGCCTTGACCTGACCTCGTCACTACTCTTTCGAGGTTAGGTTTGGCACTTACTGGGTACCGTTGTGGTGTACTCATGCTATGCTTCTGCACATCTTTTGTGCTAATCCAGGTACCTCCTACCAGTCCAAGCATCAATGAGTTGAGTTCGTACTTGGAGACTTCAAGGTACACGTGCCAGCGTCCGCAGGCCTCGGAGTCACCCTCTATCTATTTTTATATCTTCCTTCTTTTATTATATACAGTTATATAGGGATGATTATGACTTCGTTGTAGAGCTAGTGACTCGATATCACCAGGTTTTGGGAAAATGTATATGCCGATTTGTGGAATTTTCTTTATTAAATTTTTGAGTATTTGAGAGTTCACTTGTTATTTCAGTTATTTCTGCATGTTTGTTAGGCTTACCTAGTCTCTAAGACTAGGTACCATCACGACATTCTACGGAGGAAAATTAGGGTCGTGACACCAACAGATAATATTAGACCAATTCTAAAAAATATATACATAAAATACCTAGTTTGGCGGAAAGACTATGGGTTCATGTGCCTTATAAACAAATCTATAAATCCACTTATGATGTAGACAACCTACCTAATGTAAGTATTAGTGATTGCTTTCACGGCTTAAACTCGTAACCTATAGGTACCGAGACAATTTTACTATTGTTATAAGGCTTTCCTTATTCACTCACTACCTATAAATGTATAATAAGTTGATTCAAGGTTATCATATGGTCCCTTGGCATACCGCGTGTGTATGATTGAAGAAGAAGCGTGATCAGTAGATCAACAACTACGTCTTAAACGCTCTATGTCTCGTTTTTTGAGGATTTTATACTATCATAGTTACATGGATTTTATTCATTGATTACATGGATGGACATATACGGATTTTTGATAGCTTGGGAGATAATAAAAGTGACAAAAATGGTAGTACTAAATTGAACCGACGAATACTAGCTAGCAAATGAGTTATCTCCGCAACAACAACAACAAAAAAGTTTAGCGATTGGTTAACATGATGGTGAAGATCATAATAATTAGTTCCTTAAGTAATAGAGTGATTACTTGCCACAGTTCTAAAAAAAATTTCCTTTCTCGAGAGAAAAGAAAGCGACAAAAACTAGCTAGAAATCAAATGAAGGAAAACCCACTACTAAAAATTCGATAAAAATCGATCGCGGTCGATCGATCAATTTTGATTGGTCAAAAAACCAACTGAAATCGGTCGTTGTTTTAAAATATTTTATATTTTTATTTTTTTTATGAAACCGACCAACTTTGGCCGGTTTTTATTTAAAATAAATTAAAATTAATATTAAAAAAATCAATTGAAATCGGTCGGTTAATTCGGCCATTTTAAAAATCCGACCGAATTCGATCGATAATTTTATTTTTTAATAAAATCGACCGACATCAGTCGGTTATTTTCGTGCGAAAATACAATTAAAGAGTATAAATAAAATAAAAGACAGTCTGAAAATAAAATACACCTATAGTCTAGTGGTAGAATAATATCCTACCAAAGTACAGACCTCGGTTAGATTCCCAGATGGTGCATTTTTTAATTACATAATTAAAATACCGACCGACTTTGGTAAAAAAAAAACCGACCAACTTCGATCGGTTTTCTTGGGCAATTTTTTTTTGAATTTAATTGACCGACCAAAATCGATCGAAAAATACCGAAGTAGGTCGAGTAGCTCTGTCGACGTTACGGGCACCAACCGTCACGAATCGGTCGGCTTTCGATCGATTTTTGCCAATTACTGACCAACATCGGTCGATTTTGGCAGTCGGTTTTTTCCTTTTTTTAGTAGTGCCCAACAACATCTACCGTAACATACGAAAATGTTAGAAATTATAAGTGCATGCATGTAATTCAAAATGACACTCTTGACTGAAGGCCAAATTGACTAAATCATCCGGTACCGAATTAGTATTCGTCTAGATATGAGCAATACCGACCACTTAGCTCCTAGTCAAGTGTTGTTGGCCGCACTCTAAAGGTGTGATGTAGACCAGAGGCGGATCTAGGATTTTTAGAACGTGTATGCACCACTAAATTTATGAAAGGAGAAAAGGAAGTATTATGTGAGAATTGATCCATGTTCCTTTTGATAAATAACTAGTATTCAACTAAGTGTATCATTCAGCCTTTGTGGAGCATAGGTACCAATTATAACGATCCGGCTGGTCATTTTAAGTATTTTAGCCCCGATACCCTATTTATTTCCTCCTCTATGTTATATTGTGATGGAGCAACTTGCCGGGGGTGCTTGGTTTTGGTTTCGTGTGAGTTTCAGAGTAAAATAGAACACATAGTCCCTAAGTTGGAGGTTTAAGTTGAAAGAGTTGACCGTAGTTTGACTTCTGCATAGACGACTCCGAAATGGAGTTTTGACGATTTCAATAGCTTCGTATGGTGATTTTAGACTTAGGAGCGTGTCCGGATGTTGGTTTGGAGGTCTGTAGGTCGCTTCGGCGTGAATTGGCGAAAGTTAGAAAGTTGAAGGTTTGGAAGGTTAGAAAGTTTAACCGGGAGTTGGCTTTATTGATTTCGGGGTCGGATTCTGATTCCCGAAGTTGGAATAGGTTTGTCATGTCATTTATGACTTGTGTGCAAAATTGAAATCAATCGGAGTTGTTTTGATATGAACTGAAATTAGTTTTGAATTCAGAAGTTCATAAGTTCATAAGGCTTGAATCGATGCGCGATTCGTGATTCTAGTGTTGTTTGATGTTATTTGACGTTTTGAGCGTGTTCGTATGATGTTTTAATACTTGTAGGTATGTTTGTTTGAGGTCCTGGGGGCCTCGGTTATAATTCAGATTATGTTCGGCGCATTTCGGAACCTTGAAGATTGCTGAATCTGCTGCTATTGCTTTCCTTGTACGCGATTGCTAGTGGGAATTTGCGATCGCAAAGAGTTGTTTGGCGACTGGTGAAATTTGTTATGTGCGATCGTGAGATGGTTTATGCGATCGTGAAGTGTCCTGAGTTTGTTCATCGCGAACGCCTAGGGTCGATCACATTCGCGTATAAGGAATGGCGAGGCTAGGAGCTGAGGCAGGTTTGTGCTACGCGTTCGCGTGACCTGGGATGCGGTCACGTAGGGTAGGCAGCTTATTCATCGCGTTCACGGCTGGTTTCACGCAATCGTGAAGTGCATTTATTTGAGCTGGGGAGAATTACTCTACGAGATCGCGATAGAGGGCGATTGGGTAGCAGAATTTAAGTTTCAAAATTTTTATTTCATCTCATTTTTAATAATTTGGACCTAGATAGGTCGGTATGAGGCGATTTTTCGAAGGTTTTTCAACGAAATCGTTGGGGAAAGTGATTCTAACCCGGATTGGACTATATTTCATGAATCTATTGTTATTTTCATCATCTAATTAGGGATTTGAGTTAGAAATTTGGAAAAAAATTGTGAAAACTATCTAGACTAAATTTGGATTTTTGAAAGACGATTTGAGGTCGAATTTGAATAATTCTTGTATGGTTCAACTCGTTATCGAATGGGTGTTCAGATTTTATAATTTTGATCTTAACATGTTATCTTCATCATCATTAGTCTATTTTCACATGCTCTACTTGTCTTATCTCTTACTTGTTAATTGCTCTACATGTTTAGTGGAAATTCTTGTTTCCTTTGTTCTATCTTCATTATTTAACCGTTGAATTCTTCATATGAGGTTGTTATTCTTGGAATATCTTGTTGTTAAAAGTGGCATTGGGTTATTAAGGGCGTGATTCACATTGAGGCAAAGTGTTAAGTTGTGAAATACTATTCATGTTGAGTTATTCACTTCCAGTTGTAATTGTTGATACTCTTATGCACATTGTGGTTGAGCCATGGGCTATTATTATGAAAATACTACTATTGTTGGTTTCTTGGCAAGTTGTGATATTGAGCGCTTGATGTGAGATTTATGATACGTTGTGATATTGATACGCATGCGGTGGTATAAGTGTCACTCCTCCTTTTTCGTAGGGCGAGCTTTACTAAACCCTTTTGGTTGATAAAAGGCTTAATAGAGCTCGTAAAAGGGGTTTCCAATTCGGAAGGTGACAAGGAGAAGGATTAATCAGAAAAGTTTAGAGTCGCCACCTGATAATTGATTCCGGTGTGCCAGGCCACCCTTTAGAACTTAGACTCAAAGCCATGTTCGTACCAGAGATTTGGGTAGGGGGTTCATTTGACTCGGGGAGAAGGTGTTAGGCATTCCCCGGGTCCCGTGAGAGTCACGGTTGCGTACTTGATTTACTTAGCTTTTAGAATATTCGAATTGAGACAAACACAAACAAGAGAAAATCAAGCGCACAAGAGGTTCGAGGTCATTCCCACCTAATAAAAGGAAAATAAAACTAAAACTGAAATGCTATGAGTTACACTTTTGGTCTTCACATACAAATACCTTGGGGCATTCCCCGGAATGCCAAATGCATAAGTCTTTTGGGGCATTCCCCGGATTAATTTAACTAGGGAATGACCTCTCACCTCAAAATTAACTAACGTCCTATTATTGCCTACCCAAGTGTGGTCAGCCTAGACATGCTACTAGTGAACGATGTAGTAAAATAAGAAAAATGAGGCCTAGAATAGAGAAAGGTAAAGTTCAGTTCATAGCCTTGTTCTTTTAACTTTTATTTCATGCATTTAACCAAACCCGATCCCAAAAAGCCCTAGAAGACAAGAAAAGAGCAGAACATTACTACAGATGGGGATATGCTATCGCATATCCCTTATGCGAACCATTCTGTGCATAAGGGTCGCAGATCAGAACACGATCTTAGACAATGTCTATCGTTAAAATGCGATCCAATTTGCGGTCGCAGATCAGGTATGCGTTCCAATTTACGATCGCAGATCAGGTATGCGATCCGCAGATCGCACTTGGAGATCGCAAACCCAAACAGAGTCCTGGGCGAGATTCAAAGTCCAGAATGCTATCTCTTCTGCGATAATCAACTCAAAATGCGGACCGCATATCAACTATGCAGTCGCAGATTTAACACCAATTTCAGAGCAATTCTACGTTTCTGACAATTAAAGTCCAAAATGCGAACCGCAAATCAGTTATGCAGTCGCAAATTCGACACCAACCACGGATGATTTGATTCTTTGTTTCGATTTTGCCATTGTTAACTGATTATATCAAACATCAACCATTTTATGAAAAGGTGTAATTTAGGCATATCAATTCATGAAATCAACAGATTGGAGACAAACACCCACAGCTCTATTGTACTTTTATCATACTAAACAAGATGAGCAAGAATTAGGAATTGAACCTGAATGAGAATCCGTAGTGATTTTGAACGTCGATACAAGCAACAGGGACAACGAACCGCAACTAGGAATTGAACTGGCAGCTAAATCGAATCCGAACACTTGGACTGAAGTCGAAGAACTCAGAAATAGAGGTGCCTCTATTTTTTGGGTTTTGATGTGTTGAGGAAGAAGAAAAATTGGAATCGATTGAACTCCCTTTTTGATATTTTTGTTTTCCGAGCTTTAAACTAAACCTAGATTAATATGAAGAACTCTTCTTTAAATCGCTCATTTCGATTTCTCTATATTTTTATTTTTTGATTTTTTTTCTTAAGCTCTCTCCCCCCAAAACTCTTTGGAAAACTCTCCCCCTCCACTGCTTAGACCCTCTCCTCCTTTTCTTTCTCTCTTTTTTTTTCTTGCTCTCCAAGAATCCTCCCCAGAAATGATCTCTCAAAATCAGTTAATGAGTGTGTAGTCCTCTGTCGTGGGTTAGGAGTGTATGTGCGAGGATTTTTGAAGATTTTTGTCAGAGGCTGTTATCCCACGCGGCAGAGAGAGAAAAAGAGTGGGCTTCAGTTATTGGGTTGAATTTTTGGGCTTTTGTTCTGAATTTGGGCTTCAAGAAATTTGCCAAACTTAGGCCAAAACCAGCTGAACATCTAATTTAAAGTACCCACAAATAAGACTTTTGGTTGAATTAAATAAAATATTGTTAAAGATAAAGTTGGGACTATATATTTGTATTTTCAATTTTTGTACCTAAAATAGAATTAAATTTAATAAATAGGTGAGTTCCTGTGAAAATAAGCTCAAATAATTATTCTAAAAATACTATGACTATTAGGAGCAACTCTAAAGTGTGGGTCAAAAATTACATGTCTATAGCTACCCCTCTTTGACGGGAAACATGGAGTGTTTTCAGGCAAAGAACAACAAGACATGTTTTTGACCCGACCTTTGCTTGGGGAAACCAAAATTGAAGGACAGAGAATGTGACCGAGCCCTGGTATTTGAGATGCCTACATATCCTTGGTTACAAAGGAATCAGGCCACGTGTAGTTCGTAAGTAAGAAAGATAATGGAGGATCGAGGTAGGGAGTCGAGTGAAGTGTCATCGAGATTCCAGTCCGCGGTCCCTGCCATTACATCAAAAATAAAGAAAAAATTACATCAGAAGAAAAGAAAAATACAAGATCCTATTTGCTTTTTGTCTTGTATCTTCCTTGAATTTCTACTCGATCTTCAGTAAGAATCGGGAAAGATGGACCCTGTTCTTCAGGCGGGCTCCTGATGTTTCTTGTGCATTTGAAGTGACTCTGACATGGATTCCCTCGTTTTCCAGGTGGGTGCCTGATTTCCGAAGCTTGACTGTGTATTCCCTCATTATCCAGGTGGGCGCCTGATTGCTAAAACTTGAAATGTATTCCCTCGTTATCCAGGTGGGCGCCTGATTGCTAAACTTGAAATGTATTCCCTCGTTATCCAGTTGGGCGCCTGATTGCTAAAACTTGAATGTATTCCCTCGTTATCCAGGTGGGCGCCTGATTGCTAAACTTGAAATGTATTCCCTCATTATCCAGGTGGGCGCCTGATTGCTAAAACTTGAATGTATTCCCTCGTTATCCAGGTGGGCATCTGATTGCTAAACTTGAAATGTATTCCCTCATTATCCAGGTGGGCGCCTGATTGCTAAACTTGAAATGTATTCCCTCATTATCCAGGTGGGCGCCTGATTGCTAACAAAGCAAATAAAACAAAGAAACTTTTCGCCCCAGTTTGGAATCTGGGTACATCTGTGAGACTGTTGGGGATTTAGTTAAGCTTGAATGTATTCCCTCATTTTCCAGGTAGGTGCCTGATATTACCACAAAACAACAAAACAAAGAAATTTTTCTGCTCCAGTTTGGAACCTGGACATATCTGCGGGGATTAATCGAATTATGTTACCCTAAAACTTCTAAGAATTTAAAAAAACTAAATCCCATTATCCAGGAGGGTCCTGAGAAATTTAAAATTAAATTCTCATTATCCAGGAGGGTCCTGAAAACTAAAAATTAAATTCCCATTATCCAGGAGGGTCCTGAGAAATTTAAAATTAAATTCCCATTATCCAGGAGGGTCCTGAAAACTAAAAATTAAATTCCCATTATCCAGGAGGTTATAAAATTAAATCCCACTATCCAGGAGGGTCCTGAGAACTAAAAATTAAATCCCATTATCCAGGAGGGTCCTGTGGACTAAAAATTAAATCCCATTATCCAGTAGGGTCCTGTGAACTAAAAATTAAATCTCATTGTCCAAGAGGGTCCTGAGAACTAAAAATTAAATCTCCATTATCCAGGAAGGTCCTGAGAACTAAAAATTAAATCTCATTGTCCAGGAGGGTCCTGAAAAATTTAAAGCTAATTCCCATTATCCAGGAGGGTCCTGAGAAGTCGAAAATGATCTTACCTGAGCCATGCTCTCTTCTTGGGGAATTCTGAATAGACCTTTTGCCCCCTGAGCCATGCTTTCTTCATGGGAGGGCTTTGTGTATTGACAAATTTTTATGCTCCTGTTTTAGACAAATAAAGTCTTGTTAGTTTGAAAACGTGGTGGTTAGTTTGTGGCGTCATTGCTGGGGTCTGCTTCTGCTGGGGAATATGTTCAAGTTTTGACTCTTGCTGGGGATCTGCTTTTGCTGATTGCCATGCTTCATCCTGATCAGCTTCTTTGAATGAGCAAATAGTTGTTTGACCTTTGATTGGGACCGAATCATACAATATCTGAATGACCCGAATTTCTTATCCTTACCTATTGCATTGCATTTCCATTCTGGACGCAGTTGCATCCTTGTATTTTACAAAACTCAAAAATCACCTTATTGCCTAAACTTCAATTATCTGCGTACCATTCATTCCAAATTATGTCCCTTGTGATATGCTTGGCCGAGTTCCGCTTTGCGCAATTTGGAAGTTGCTAGTAGGCTTTGAAATCCCTCCCTGCTTGTTTTTCATGGGCTAGTTCGAAAGAAACTCATAAAAATGGACTCAAAGAACAAAATGTAATGATTTCGGACAACAAGGAACACGGATGACTATGTGCAGGAAATTTGGAAAAAGAAGACTTATCTGAGCGAAACAGCCAGCTCCAATAATCATGACATGCATTTCGGATTGATCAACCTAATCTGTCCGACCAATCATATTCAGCTCGTGGCGTGAGTCCATACCTCATAAACCGTCTTTCAATGACCCCATTTCTTTGTAAAGTGGCGAGCCTACTCGAGTTGTAGTGTCCTGGAAATTTTTTACTGGCCAGCTTCTCTTACTTGTTGAACTTTCAACTCACCATCGCTTTATGGTGCCTGTGAAGGTTTTCACCAATAAGACTCTCTCATTTTAAATTTTCTCTCATCTCACCATCGCCTTATGGTGCCCGTAAGGGTTTTCACCAATAAGACTCTCATTTTTTAAATTTTCTCTCATTTCGTGAAGGGAGTATTGCCCCTGATGCAAATCGTGTCTCTATCTTGCTTGACCCGGCATCCTCAAAGATTGATCGGAAGGTCTTTCTTTGGACTGTAATGTAGGCTTTTGGACAAGGCTAGAAAGAAAGGGGTGGCATGAAAGCTCAAAATAATTTGGAAATGAAATAGGGCTAAAATTACAACTTTTGGAATCAGACCTTTTCAAATCCGAAACTTCTCCCCGGTTTCTTTGGGGTCTGTGGGGAATTTTGATTTTTTTTATGAGACCGAACCATAAGGCTGCCTACGTATCCTTTAAAGGAATCAGGTCGAACGTAGTTCAAACATTTTTCCCTTTTCCTTTTGTTCGTTTGTTTCTTTCTTCTTTCTTCTTTTTTTTTTCTTTTCTCTTTTTTTTTTCTTTTCTTTTCTATTTTTTTGTTTTTTGTTTTTCTTTTTTTCTTCTTCTTCTTCTTCTTCTTTTTATCTTTTCTTTTTCTTCTTTTTCCTTATATCTACTACTGATTCCAAAAGAGGGCTATGAAAAAAAAATAAGACTCAAAAGGGGTCGCAAAGGATGAAAGTGTTTGGGTAATGGAACAAAGTGCCTTCGTCATTTCAACTTCGAACATGCCAAGTACAAGATACAATTTGAAAATGAGCAAAGAGATCATACATAATACCTCTTAACAGCATCAGAATTGATAGCCATATCTACACATTTTCCTTCCATGTCTGTTAAATGCAAAGCAACATTAGGCAACACTCTTGTCACAATGAATGGTCCATGCCAGTTTGGGGCGAATTTGCCTTTAGCTTCCACTAGATGAGGAAGAATGTGTTTCAATACCATTTGGCCCACTTCGAATTTTTGAGGGCGCACCTTTTTGTTGTATGCTCTAGCCTTTCTCTTCTGATACAACTGACCATGACATACTGCAGCCAGTCTTTTCTCATCAATCAGACTCAACTGCTCGAGTCGGGTTTTGACCCATTCGTTATCATTAATTTCGGCTTTTGCAACGATCCGAAGAGATGAAATCTCAACTTCTGCAGGTATAACTGCCTCAGTTCCATATACCAGCAGATAAGGAGTTGTACCCACTGAGGTGCGAACAGTCGTGCGATAGCCCAGTAATGCAAAAGGCAACTTTTCATGCCACTGCTGAAATCTCTGAACCATCTTACGAAATATCTTCTTTATGTTCTTTTTAGCAGCCTCAACAGCTCCATTTGCCTTGGGGCGATACGGAGTGGAGTTTCGATGCATAATCTTGAACTGTTGGCATACCTCTTTCATCAAATGACTGTTGAGATTAGCAGCATTATCTGTGATGATCACCTTGGGAATTCCGAACCGACAAATGATGTTTGAATGAACAAAATCCACCACTGCCTTCTTGGTTACGGCCTTGAAAGTTACAGCTTCAACCCACTTAGTAAAGTAATTAATGGCCACCAGAATAAACCTATGCCCGTTTGATGCTGCCGGCTCAACTGGCCCAATAACATCCATGCCCCAAGCAATAAAAGGCCAAGGCGCAGACATTGTGTGTAACTCAGATGGGAGAGAATGAATCAAATCACCGTGTACCTGGCACTGATGACACTTGCGAACGAAGCTGATACAATCTCGTTCCATGGTGAGCCAATAATAACATGCTCGAAGTATCTTCTTTGCCAATACATACCTGTTCATATGTGGACCGCAAACTCCAGAATGTACTTCGACCATGATAATTGAAGCTTCCTTAGCATCTACGCACCTCAGCAATCCTAGATCCGGAGTCCTCTTATACAAGATTCCTCCGTTCAAGAAGAATCCACTGGCCAAACATTGAATGGTTCTCTTTTGGTCACCTGTAGCATATACTGGGTATACCCCTAACCTGATGTATTCCTTGATATCATGGAACCGAAGTTCGCCATCGATTTCCTCTTCCACCACATTACAATAGGCATGTTAATCACGAACTTGGATATGTATGGGGTCGACATAAATCTTATCTGGATGATGCAACATTGACGCTAGGGTGGCCAAGGCATCAGCAATCTCATTATGAATCCTGGGAATATGTCTAAATTCAACTGACTTGAATCGTTGACAAAGATCATGCAAATATTGTCGGTACGGTATGAGCTTCAAATCTCGAGTTTCCCATTCTCCTTGAATCTGGTGGACCAAAAGATTTGAGTCTCCCAGAACAAGTATCTCCTGGACTCCCATGTGAATAGCTAACCTTAGACCCATAATGCATGCTTCGTACTCAGCCATATTATTGGTGCAATAAAATCGGAGCTGGACTGTTACAGGGTAGTGTTGCCCTGTTTCAGAGATAAGTACAGCCCCTATTCCGACCCCTTTCATGTTAGCAGCTCCATCAAAGAAAAGTTTCCAACCTAGTTTTTTGTCGTGGTCAATCTCGTCAACATGCATGACCTCTTCATCAGGAAAGTAAGTCTTCAATGGTTCATACTCATCATCCACCGGATTCTCGGCCAAGTGATCGGCCAAGGCTTGGGCTTTCATCGCGGTTCGAGTCACATAGATGATATCAAACTCTGTGAGTAAAATTTGCCACTTTGCAAGTCTTCCAGTGGGCATAGGCTTCTGAAAGATGTACTTTAGAGGATCCATGCGAGAAATGAGGTAAGTGGTGTGGGATGACAGATAATGCTTCAACTTTTGTGCCAACACTCGTCAGTCCACCTGACTGCGGCATTCTTCTTCATCAACTTAAAGATGGGCTCACAGGTTGTCGTGAGCTGAGCAATAAACCTGCTGATGTAATTTAATCTTCCCAGGAGGATCATCACCTCTGTTTTGTTCTTCGGCGGTGGTAATTCTTGAATGTCTTTGATCTTTGATGGGTCCAACTCAATGCCGCGTCGACTGACCACGAACCCCAGTAGTTTACCTGACGGGACACCAAATGCACATTTTGCTGGATTGAGCTTGAGATTGTACCTGCGGAGCCTTTGGAAAAATTTTCTCAGATCTTTGACATGGTCAGACTGCTGCTTTGACTTTATGATTACATCATATACATAAACCTCAATCTCTTTATGTATCATGTCATGAAACATTGTGGTCATTGCCCTCATGTAAGTTGCCCCAGCATTCTTCAAACCAAATGGCATTACCCGATAACAGTACGTTCCCCATGGTGTGATGAATGCTGTCTTTTCTGCATCTTCCTCGTCCATCAAAATCTGATGATATCCTGCGTAACAGTCCACGAAAGACCCAATCTCATGCTTGGCACAATTGTCGATTAGAATGTGAATGTTCGGCAATGGAAAATCATCCTTTGGGCTTGCTTTGTTGAGATCACGATAATCAACACAGACCCTGGTCTTACCATCCTTCTTTGGTACTGGCACAATGTTGGCTAACCAAGTGGGATATCGAGTGACCCGAATGACCTTTGCAGTAAGCTGCTTTGCGATTTCTTCTTTGATCTTCATACTCATATCCGGCTTGAACTTTCGTAACTTTTGCTTGACGGGGAAAAGTGCCGGATCAGTTGGTAGTTTATGGACCACCAGATTAGTACTCAAACCCGGCATCTCGTCATACGACCAGGCAAAGACATCTTTGTACTCGACAAATGTTTTGATTATTTCTTCCTTCACTTGTGGTTCTAGATGCACACTTATCTTGGTTTCCCTAACATCATCCCGATCCCCTAAATTGATTGCTTCAGTCTCACTCAAATTAGGTTTCGATTTTTCTTCAAATTGTTTTAGCTCTTTACTGATTTGCTCAAATGGTGCTTTTTCATCAGATCCTATTTCATCATCACATTCTACTTCTTGGATTGTTATTTCAAAATTAGATTGGCTTTTCAGACTCGGCTGAAAATTCTTCATGCATGTCATGTCACTGCAACCAGCATAAAAAGAACTGTACAAAAGAAACAAAATAAAACACTATTAAGAATAATGGAAAATGGGAAATTGAATTTCATTGAAAATAAGGGATAGAAAGATTGGAACATCAGAATAAGCAAACTTAAAAAAAAGATCCAGATTACAACCCTGGAATGACCTAGATAACAGGAAAGGAAATAAAGCAAACTACCAAAACTCCTTCCAAGTGAGGAGAGGAGTAACTTCCCAATTGCTAAGCTTCACATTCGGGCCAACAAACTGCATATCTGCTTTACCAGAGCCTTCACCAACCTCTACCATATTGACCTCTTTGAAAAGGCTTCGGAACCCCTTGGTTATCTCTTTATCAACATTGACCGCAGGTTCTGGGATCAAGGAGGTTGGGGGTTTTTCGACTCCTGGTTTGACAAAAGACTTGGAGATGTGAGGGACTGGCTTGGGGAGTGACCCTATCTTCTGTTTTGAATTCTTAGTCCTTTTCATGTCCTCTTCTGTGGGCGTGAATCCTAAACCAAATGTACCATAATTCCCATTGGGGCATATTGGATGCGCAATACCTTGCAGAGATAATCCCAGACCCTTGCCCGGCACGAAACCATTCTTCAATATTTCATTCGCAACCACGACAGATGCAGAGGATAGTTTGGGACCCGGAATGCATTTTCCTTCAATGATCTTATCAACAGACACTGTCTCAATAGTTTGAAAGACCTAAGGTCCCTTATCATTTTCAGCTTCCACAAATGGAACAATTGTGTCATTGCAAACAGACAAATCTTCCTCACCATGCACAACTATCTCCTGCCTGTCCCATTCGAATTTCACTATTTGATGCAGAGAGGACGGGACTGCCTTAGCAGCATGTATCCAAGGCCTTCCCAATAACAGATTGTAGGAGACAGCCACATCCAACACCTGGAATTCCATGGTAAATTCAACTGGCCATATTGACAATTCAAGCATTATGTCTCCGACAGAATCTTTACCTCCTCCATCAAAGCCTCGAACACATACACTGTTCAAGCGGATCCTTTCGGTGGCGATCTTCAGTTTTTGCAGAGTAGACAAAGGACAAATATTTGCACTAGAGCCATTGTCAACCAAAACCCTTGAGACAACAGAATCTTCGCACTTCACTGTGAGATAAAGAGCTCGGTTGTATTCTGTACCCTCGATAGGAAGTTCATCATCCGAGAAAGTGATCCTGTTTGCTTCAAAAATCTTGCCAGCTATCTTTTCCAGGTGGTTCATTGTGATCTTATCAGGAATATGTGCCTCATTTAAAGTCTTGTGCGATGTTCATCTGAGTGTATCAGCAAGGACAAAAGAGAAATCTGAGCAGGTGTTTTCCTCAACTGCTCTACAATGGAATAATCCTGTCCCTTCATCTTCTTCAGGAACTCCTCAGCCTCTTCCTCGGTAACCGATTTCTTTACTGGCATTTGACTATCTTTGAATGGCTTGGCTTTCCTTAGTTCTTCTGAGGCGAAACATCTCCCAGAACGAGTCAATCCTCCAGTCTCTTTTACTTCTTCCTCCACTTCTTTTCCTTTGTATGTCACTATAACTTGCTTGTAATTCCATGGAACAACCTTGGTATCAATCACCGGCAGCTAGGTTACAGGTTTAATGATGATAGGGGTAGTAGGAGCCCCTTTCACAACTAGGACAAGCTTACTTGGAATCCCTGGCACTATCACTTTTGAGTTTTCTGGATTAGCCTTAATATCTTTTGGCATCCCTTTCACGACCAACACCGGTGGTTTCAAATTGAGCGGGCTCGGCTTTTCTGTTGCCCCTTTAACTATTACGGGCTTTACTTTGGTGGAATCTGGATCTTTAACCAAATTGTTTTCACTAGCCTGAATCATCATGATAGACTTATAAGACTTCTTGGGTTCCCCGTCTTTGTAAACTACTTCAATCGTATGTGTCTCTTCATGGGCAGGGGTTTTGGTTAATGTGTGGAGTGTCTGGCTTTGGACTACAATTTTATTTGTATCAATGAGCTCTTGGATCGCCCGTTTCAAATGCCAACACTTCTCTATGTCATGGCCGGGAGCATCAGAACAATAAGCACATCTTAGGGAATAATCAAGGTTCTTTGGAGGGGGATTTGGTATTTTTCACTCAATTGGCCTCAAGACGTCCAATTGCCTTAACCTTTGGAATAGACTGGCATAGGATTCTCCAAGCGGCTTTGTTTCCGCTGCTGCCTCTCTCTCCTATAATCTGGTCCTGGTCGAAAGTGTGGACCATTGGGGTTTTGGTAAGGTTGTAGAGATGGGTAGGCATTTTGTGGAGCTGGGTAGGTATTCTGCGGAACAGGGGCATGCCATTATGGATAAGTAGGGGGTTGAGCATATGACTGGGCATGGTGAACGAAATATTGGGGTGGTCTGGCTAAGTCTTGGGGGCTTGGTGTGGGAAAAGTAATGTTGAGGGGTATTATATGGAGCTTGGGTGTAAGTTTGAGATCGGGATCGAGGATGGGTGTATTGGTGAGGTGAACCCCTCTGGCCCTGCCATGATCCGAAAACAACCATAGCGACATCTTCCTTCTTCTTCTTGCCCAGCAAACTTCCGGTACCACTTTGGATTGCCTGGGTAGTTGCTTTTATAGCAGAATAACTCATGATCTTACTCGACTTGATCCCTTTTTCCACCATTTCCCCCAATTTTACCACATCATTGAAGGACTTACCAATAGCCGAGATCAAGTTTCCATAGTAAGTGGGCTCCAAGGCTTGAAGGAAATACTTAACCATCTCGTCTTCTTCCATTGGAGGACTGAATCGTGCAGCTTTCTCCCTCCATCGGAACCCATATTCTCTAAAGCTTTCACTGGATTTCTTTTCCACCTTGGTCAGAGATAGGCGGTCCGGAACAATATCTATATTGTATTGGAAATGTCGGGTGAAGGCCTGAGCCATATCGTCCCAAGTGTACCACCTATTAATGTCCTGGCGGGTGTACCATTCTAAAGCCACCCCACTCAAAATTTGGCTGAAGTAGGCCACTAGTAATTCATCTTTTCCTCCGGCATCCCTCATCTTACTACAATAACCCCTTAGATGAGCAACAGGATCTCCATGTCCGTCATACAAGTCAAACTTGGGCATCTTGAATCCAACAAGCAGTTGGACAT
This sequence comes from Nicotiana obtusifolia, assembly GCA_002018475.1. Classification (NCBI taxonomy): domain Eukaryota; kingdom Viridiplantae; phylum Streptophyta; class Magnoliopsida; order Solanales; family Solanaceae; genus Nicotiana; species Nicotiana obtusifolia. Next base: position 87,090 of record MCJB01018672.1, on the reverse strand, counting down.
CGGGAAACAAACATAAATCCTTGTAGGCCACACTCACCTGATTTCCCAACCCTTGCATATTTCTCAATGATTGCTCGAGACTCTGTAACTTCCTAAACATCTCCTCCTGCTCTGCACTCTTGGGTGGTTTGTTAGTTTCGACATGAGGCTCAAACTGGTGGGTGTAGGAGTAAGGGTCTGGGATTTTGAAAGTGGGCTCCGGTGCATGGTAATGGGCGTCCGGGGCGGGAAATGCGGGCTCACTAGAGGATCGGTGAAGGGTAGTTTGTGGTGGGGGTACAAGAATAGGAGCAGATGTTGGAGCAGGGTACGAGGTTGTTTTGACTGGTGGAGCATGAAAAGTTTGGGCAGAAGTGCCGGGGTAACTGTGGTAAGGGATGAAGCCAGGTGCATGTTGTGGGGAAATATCAATGATGTTGGCCATCTGGGATTGAGAAAGCGGTGGAATGGAAGCGGGATTTTCTATGTAGTTGACGGGGAATGAGGGTGGAGGATGTCCCTTAACCCATGCCTGATACATTTCTGCCATCTGATGTTTCAACCTTCGGACCTCCTCTTGCAATTCTGATTCTGACTCAACAACCTCTCTTGGCGGGTCTACTAAGGCAGTGTCTGTTTCCTTGCTAACCATGTCTGTTTGGCGTTTTGATCGGGTATTGTATGGATGACTTGCCAGGATGCCAACAAATTAACCACCTTCCTGAAAATGTTAGAGAATACCAGAGGACAACAACACAAAACCAACATGTTAGCGTTAGGGCATTTATCAGATAATAATATCACATTACGTGCAATGCACCTAGCAATAAATAGCGGTTCTAAAATGGCTGTGAAGGTCGCAAGGTCGTATGGCATCATCCCGCTTTACTTATTCCAATGTTTTTCCCTACTCCTGTCATCACTTTCTCTCTTTTGATGCAAAATTAACTTGATAAAAACCCAAAAAGTGATGGATCAGCTGGACTTGCAATTGGATTGACTGCTGTAAGACCGCAAGCACTAGGTACGAAAATCCTCAATTGCCAAAAAACCATATGGGTCTTTAGCCCCTTGGCCTTTTCATCTTCTTCTTCAAATTCAAGAAAGCTAATACTGTATTCGAAGCCCGGTTGCTGTTTGTGTGATGGCCTCAAAGAAAAACTCAATGCAACTTTCTCTCTGTCCACTCTTCATTCTCTCCATGACGTTCAATTACAGGTTAGAGATATAACTAGCAATCCTGAGTGGGAGAAGGCTTACCAATATGAAATACCTGTGTTGGCTAGAGTGCGTCCTGATGGCACCGAGGAGGTACTTCCTAGATTATCTCCTCGTCTTGGTGTTGAGGCTGTCCACAAGAAGATTGCAGCCGTATTTACTGAATGAGCTCTCAACAGGAATTTTGAAGCCAGTTTATGCTCATACCGCTAGGGTGATACTATGGTTGATATATATAGTTTACCAGTGTGATATGCCATAGAATACCAACTATGAGAATACAAATGAGTAATACTAGATATTTATGCATTTTACCGCTAATAAATTTGTCTGGTATTTAATATAAAGCTAGTTGTTGTAAAAAAAAAAGTGATGGAAAAATAAAATTCGGGATTTTTCATTTAAAGCCTTTGATAATGGGTATGATGATGGAGGATCCGACACGCTTGACTACACTTTGACCGACTTTGACACTACTTACTGGATTCAGTATTCCTAGAAAGACATGAAAATAAAGACAACATGAGACAATCTTAAGACATTTAAACAGAATGGATCCTCAAACTGCTCATGAATGCAACTGTCCTAGTTGGGATGGTCCTGAGCTATCCGCCGTGCTCAGGTTTTGCAACTTGCCTCGTAGAGAAGCGCCAATGCTAGGAACGAAGACCCTGGCCTGTGCCCTTGCCTCCTGAAGACCAACCCTAAGCAAATACTGGCTATGCTGCTCCACATTTGCTGCCAATTCCACTAACTGAGACTTTATCGACTCAAACTTAACCCTGGGATCTTGATCCGGGGCCTCCTCAAAAATCAACTGTCTGAACTGCCCGCCTCCTAAGCTGTGCTGGCAATGGGGTATTGATTCCTGGTGGGGCAGACTGTAACCAAATCAGGTACTCCTGAGTACACTCGAGCCTACCAATGTCTTCTACTAATGTATCTTTCTTCATCCTCTTTGCATTGTTCCAGTATTGCACGTACTTGATTTCGTCAACCGCCTTTTTACTGAAATTCATGATTTACCTCCGAAGGTACAAAGTTGAAGGCTCCTCTTGTCGTCTGCCTAACTGTCGCATTACCCTGAATGGCGTGTATGGCCTGACACACTTGAGTCCTATCAGCATCAGGAAAGGCTGCATGAGGCATCCTACTAACATATCATCCAAGGGTAGGCCCACAGAACATTCTCGTTCGTCCTCGAACCAAGGAACTCAATCCAAGCTGTGACACCTATTGGGTATGTGAACTTAGGAGACTTCATCCTACGCTCGATGCATATTACCCTATCTCTCAAAGCACGGTCGATGGGATAAAGTAAGGAAGCTGTGTGCAAATGATCCATCATCCATAATTGTAGAAAAAGGTTACCTCCTTCAAAATACCGGACACCTCCCCTCACTTCACTCAGGGCTCGGTACAACTCTGCTAAAATCATTGGCACAACGGTGACAGTTTTGTGTTGCTTCTCATGAAATAGCGCCATTACCACTGACTGCAGACGGGTGCTAATATGCCCTTCATCTAAAAACCAATAATCCCAACAAGGCGAGGTTGAAAGCTTCAAGGCGACGCCTTTGCCACTTTGTTTTGGTTGTGCAGAACTCATCCCAAAAGACGTCAAAACTATCATAAGGCACTTCAAATGCTTGTTATCTTTTAGGCCCAGGTCGTTGAGAAATCTTGTCCTAGAGTGGTCCCGGGGAAGTATCATGTTCTTGCCTATATAACTTAAACGGGTGAGGCCGGACATTTCTGCCAAAGTAGGAGTCATCTCACACTCCCCAAATTTGAAAGTCAAGTTTTGCGGATTCCAGTAGGTCAGCATTGCCTCTACTAAGTCTGGGCGGGGTGTGATATCAAGAAGGGAAGTTAGGGTGCCCAATTTATGCCTCAACTCATGCTGCTCTAACGATGAAAACATATTCCACCACTTGACCAATTTCTTAGGAATCTTCGTTGCCATCAGCACTTTGGATCGAATCAGCGAGTCCATACCTGAATGAAGGGAACATGGTTAATGACTCGGAATGACACCGCAATATTTCCTTGTGGACAAATGCAAGACACAATTCGGCTATATTTGCAAATTGGCCTAAGTGGCTGAAAGTGACTATTAGTGCAAATTTGACAAAGTTAATCCCTAAGCACGAGAAATGCTTCATTTAAAGCTTACATGACTCTAATATCCCGACAATCGTGGTCTTAAAGAATTATTTTGCAGAAATGGACTGTTTTGCAAAAATGGCCGATATGGCCAAATGTGGCTAGGGACGCAAATCCGATATGGACGGACCTTAGCGTGAATATGACACTGTGATTGAGCTACTTCTGCAAAGATAACCCTATTTTGCAAGAATGACCGATGTGGCCCCAAAGTGGTTAAACATGCAAAAGTTGGCTACGATCCCGGAAGCCAAGAATCTAGGACTTACTAGGAATACCGGGCCCTATGTGGGTTACCTACGTATCCCGCCCGGAAGACGAGAATCAGGTTCGCGTAGTTCAGAAAGATGCAACTCTATTTTGTCCCTTAAAATGATGTAAAAACTCTTGGACCCTTTCCTTGAATTCTTGGGAAATGATGAAAAACCGTAAAATCTCTTTTTTGATTTTTCGTCTCTTTTTTTTTTTTGAAAAATATTGTGAAAGAAAATACTAGTGGGGCCCCATTTACTTCATTTTCACCCTTCTTTCCAAGACATCGGTTTGCCAAATGACCTTTTTACCCTCACAGATGCAGCATTTAGCACATAGGATGATTAAACATCATTTTGGGCCACGAGCCCATTATGACAAAATTTGGATAGGCCTCCTACAAAGGGACACGATGCCTGGGACCGGGCCCTGCTAGGTCTAAATGACATTATGCAGTTAAAATGACCTAAAGGCTGACCTAAGTTTGGGGCTCACTAACAAGGCAGTTCGGGGAAAGCGTATGGTCGATGGTGGCTGCTTAAGCTTTCCACCCACTCCATACGTCCGTCGGCTTCCCCTCCTAAGTTAAGGGTGACTCAACAAAGAATTCGTGCACGCGACGCGTGCTCCGGGACTTGTTGCAGAAATAAATGACCGGTCAATGCATATGATGACAGTTATAAAGCGATAAACACATAAAGCAAAAACTGTAAACACAAAAACAACTAGCAAAAAACATGAAAGCATAATAAACATAACAAAAACATAAAAGCATAAAAGCAACAAAAACATGAAAGCATAATAAAAGTAAGTAAAGCAAACGAAAACATAAAACTCAACCAAATATTTTAAAAGCCAACAAATCAAGTACCAGTTCGAACCCTCAAAAGTTCATTTTTTCCCCAGCAGAGTCGCCAGAGCTGTCACTCCTCCTTTTTCATAGGGCGAGCTTTACTAAACTCTTTTGGTTGATAAAAGACTTAATAGAGCTCATAAAAGGGGTTTCCAATTCGGAAGGTGACAAGGAGAGGGATTAATCAGAAAAGTTTAGAGTCGCCACCTGACAATTGATTCCGGTGTGCCAGGCTACCCTTTAGAACTTAGACTCAAAGCCAAGTTCGTACCAGAGATTTGGATAGGGGGGTTCATTTGACTCGGGGAGAAGGTGTTAGGCATTCCCCGGGTCCCGTGAGAGTCACGGTTGCGTACTTGATTTAGTTGGCTTTTAGAATATTCAAATTGAGACAAACACAAACAAGAGAAAAACAAGCACACAAGAGGTTCGAGGTCATTCCCACCTAATAAAAGAAAAATAAAACTAAAACTGAAATGCTACGAGTTACACTTTTGGTCTTCACATACAAATACCTTGGGGCATTCCCTGGAATGTCAAATACATAAGTCTTTCCGGGCATTCCTCGGATTAATTTAACTAGGGAATGACCTCTCACCTCAAAATTAACTAACGTCCTATAATTGCCTACCCAAGTGTGGTCGGCCTAGACATGCTACTAGTGAACGATGTAGTAAAATAAGAAAAATGAGGCCTAGAATAGAGAAGGTAAAGTTCAGTTCATAGCCTTGTTCTTTTAACTTTTATTTCATGCATTTAACCAAACCCGATCCCAAAAAGCCCTTGAAGACAAGAAAAGAGCAGAACATTACTGCAGATGGGGATATGCTATCGCATATCCCTTATGCGAACCGCATTCTGTGCATAAGGGTCGCAGATCAGAACAAGATCTTAGACAGTGATTATCGTTAAAATGCGATCCAATTTGCGATTGCAGATCGCACTTGGAGATCGCAAACCCAAACAGAGTCCTGGGCGAGATTCAAAGTCCAGAATGCGATCTCTTCTGTGATAATCAAGTCAAAATGCGGACCGCATATCAACTATGCGGTCACAGATTCAACACCAATTTCAGACCAATTCTACGTTTCTAACAATTAAAGTCCAAAATGCAAACTGCATATCAGTTATGCGATTGCAGATTCGACACCAACCACGTATGATTTGATTCTTTGTTTCAATTTTTCCATTGTTAACTGATTATATCAAACATCAACATTTTTATGATATATACTAAGGTGTAATTTAGGCATATCAATTCATGAAATCAACAGATTGGAGTCAAACACCCACGGCTCTATTGTACTTTTATCATACTAAACAAGATGAGAAAAAATTAGAAATTGAACCTGAATGAGAATCCGTAATGATTTTGAACGTCGATACAAGCAACAGGGACAACGAACCGCAACCAGGATTTGAACTGGCAGCTAAATCGAATCCGAGCACTTGGAATGAAGTCGAAGAACTCAGAAATAGAGGTCCCTCTGTTTTTTGGGTTTTGATGTGTTGAGGAAGAAGAAAAATTGTCGATTGAACTCCCTTTTTTGATGATTTTGTTTTCCGAGCTTTAAACTAAACCTAGATTAATCTGAAGAACTCTTCTTTGAATCGCTCATTTTGATTTTTCTGTATTTTTATTTTTTGATTTTTTTTTCTTGAGCTCTCTCCCCCCAAAACTCTTTGGAAAACTATCCTCCCTCCACTGCTCAGACCCTCTCCTCCTTTTCTTTCTCTCACTCTTTTTTTTTCTTGCTCTCCAAGAATCCTCCCCAGAAATGATCTATCAAAATCTGTTAATGAGTGTGTAGTCCTCTGTCGTGGGTCAGGAGTGTATGTGCGAGGATTTTCGAAGATTTTTTGTCAGAGGCCGTTATCCCACGCGATAGAGAGAGAAAAAGAGTAGGCTTCAGTTATTGGGTTGAATTTTTGGGCTTTTGTTCTGGATTTGGGCTTCAAGAAATTTGCCAAACTTGGGCCAAAACCAGCTGAACATCTAATTTAAAGTACCCACAAATAAGACTTTTGGTTGAATTAAATAAAACATTGTTAAAGATAAAGTTGGGACTATATAGTTGTATTTTCAATTTTTGTACCTAAAATAGAATTAAGTTTAATAAAGAGGTGAGTTCCTGTGAAAATAAGCTCAAATAATTATTCTAAAAATACTATGACTATTAGGGGCAACTCTAACGTGTGGGTCAAAAATTATATGTCTACAATAAGGTTTTGAGGTTGAAACGCATGCGGTGAGATAAGGTGGGCTTCATACGCGTGGCTAGTAGGGGAACTACTAGAAGTCACGCGGTTTGATAAGGTGGGTTAAGACAGGGGATGCTATTTCGGGAAAAATAATTTTCAAAACTAAATGCAAGGCTCTCGCGGTGATATAAGAAAAAATTGTGAATTATTCTTGTGATTTGAGACTACGAGGCGGTACCTCAATAGTGACTTTTGGTTGGTATTTCTCTATTACTTCACTTGTGTTTAGTTGCTTTGTTTCCTTGGCATAACACTCCTTGTTTTTTCCGTGATGTATTAATTACTTTTGTTCCGTGTAGTAAATATTGGTATATTGCTTACTTGTTTTGTTTCTATTGTTACTATTATTGCACTATTAAACTACCTGTTCTATCTTTTATTTATTCCAGTAGGGCCTTCACATGACCTCGTCACTACTCTATCGAGGTTAGGCTTGGCACTTATTGGGTACCATTGTGGTGTACTCATGCTATGTTTCTGCACATCTTTTGTGCAGATCCAGGTACCTCCTACCAGTCTAGGCATCAGTGAGTTGAGTTCGTATATGGATGATTATGATATTATTGTAGAGGTTGTGACTCGATATCACTAGGTTTTGGGGAAAATTTATATGCTGAGTTGTGGAGTTTCTTTATTAAATTGTTGAGTATATAAGAGTTCACTTGTTATTTTAGTTATTTCCACATGTTTGTTAGACTTACATAGTCTTAGAGACTAGGTGCCGTTCCGACATCCTACGGAGGGAAATTAGGGCACGTGGTGCAACCAAGGAACCTGCCCGAGTTGCTATAGAGGAGCCACCAGTAGCTCCAGTTGGAGGGTAGGCAACTGAGACGCCTGTTACTACCCCTGTGCTTCAGGAGATTCTCACCCAGATTTTGAGCATGTTTGGCACTTTAGCTTAGGCGGGATTGATTTCACTTTCTCTTGCCACATCTCAGGCTAGTGGAGGAGCATAGACTCTCGCAACTTGTACTCCAGAGCAGCGAGTCCAGGTTGACCAGGTCCCAGAGGTCATACTAGTGCAGCCGGTTGTTCCAGTTCCGCCCGAGGTTAGAGCAGTAGTGTCTGAGGAGGAGCAGATCAGGCTCGAGAGGTACAAGAAGTACCACCCTCCTACTTTCAGCGGCTTAGCTTCCGAGGGTGCACATGGTTTTCATGAGAAGTGCCACCATATCCTCCGTACGATGAGTATTGTGGAGTCGATTAGGGTTCTTTTAGTACATTCCAGCTTAAGGGAGTGACTTATCAATGGTAGCGAGCATATGAGTTGGGTAGCCTGATCGAGCCAGCTTCACTTACCGAGGGTCAGTTCTCAAAGATGTTCATGAGAGAGTTTGTTCCCCAGAGTCTTAGGGGTGTATGACGCGCAAAGTTTGAGCAGTTGCGCCAGGGTGCTATGACCGTATCACAATATGCTGTCAGGTTGAGCGAGTTGTCCCGACATGCACCTGCATTAGTTTCCACTGTTAGAGAGCGAGTTCGTCGATTTATCGAGGGGCTAAACCACAATATTAGATTCAGCATGTCTCGAGAGTTAGAGACTGATATCCCATACCAGCAGGTTGTGGAGATCGCTCGGAGATTGGAGGGCATGTGGGGCTAGGAGGGATGAGAGGGAGACCAAGAGGCCTCGAGATTCTGGCACATGTAGTGGTGTCAGTGCCCCAGTTGCAGCCCGTCATGGTAGAAGCTATGTAAGCCTTCCTGTTTATTCAGCACTTCTAGCTTCCATCGGTATTCTGGCCACTCACTAGCCGCAGGTTGCCCATTAGGCACCGCAACTGTCTAGTGCACCTCCTACACGGGGTGCTTCCAGCAGTTAGTCCAGCCAACCAGGCCCGAGCCAGTTCCTGCAGCCATGTCCTCCGAGAGCTTGTTTTGAGTGTGGTGACACTCGTCATATGATGAGGGACTGCCCCAGGCTCAGGAGGGGTGCACCTCCATAGACTACTCAGGCTCCACGTATTCCACAGGGCCCATAGAATTCTCAGGTCGTGGTTACCACACCAGTTGCTACTCCACCTGCTCAGCCAGCAAGAGGTGGAGGTCGGGAGGGGGGGG
>MCJB01018672.1:30633-78276 GCA_002018475.1 Nicotiana obtusifolia | reverse complement strand
GGGGGGGGGGGGGGGGGGGGGGGGGGGGTAGAGGTCGTCCTAGTGGGGGAGGTCAGGTCAGATGTTATGCTCTTCCGACTAGGACGGAGGTGGTTGCATCCAACTTAGTTATCACAGGTTTTGTTCTGGTTTGTCATAGAGATGCATAGTCTTATTTGATTCGAGCTCCACTTGTTCCTATGTATCATCTTCCTTTGCTCCATATTTGGGTATATCCCTTGATTCCTTGAGTTCTATTGTCTATGTGTCCACGCCTATAGGAGATTCCATTGTTGTTGATCGTATGTACGGTCGTGTTTAGTTGTTCTTGATGGTATTGAGACCAGAGCCGACCTATTTTTGCTCAGCACGGTAAATTTTGTTGTAATCTTGGGTATGGACTGATTGTCGCCCTATCATGTTATTCTTGATTTTCATGCCAAGACGGTAATGTTGGCTATGCCAGGTTTGCCACGGTTGGAGTCGAGCGGTACTTTGGATTATGTTCCTAGCAGGGTGGTGTCTTTCCTTAAGGGACAACGGATGGTTGGGAAGGGATGTGAGGCATATCTAGCCTTTGTGAAAGATGTCAGTGTTGATACTCCTACTGTTGAGTCAGTTCCGATAGTGAGGGACTATACAGATGTGTTTCCAGCGGATCTTCCGGGCATGTCTGTCTTGATGCATACATAATATCAATTGTCAAATGTTTGTGGTACTTGCTACTGTTTTATCTGCTATGTTTATGCTACCCGGCTGTGAGTTACCTACTTACGCTAATATGTGAATTATCTTTATATGTGTGGAGGTCGAGAATTAAGGTGATGAGTTGACAGGTAGTTGTAAATTTCTCCTAGGTTTATTAGTAGTACTAGTACTATTCTTTTATTCTTAGTTCTTTATTACTTGTTATGACACTAGCTTCCATTACCTTATTATGTTACTGTTGTTATTGCTTGTTGCTTTATTTTTACCGTTTCTTAAGTCGAGGGCATATCGAAAACAACCTCTCTGCCTTTATATGGTAGGGGTAAGGCTATGTACACATTACCCTCCCCAAACTTCACGTATGGGATTAAGCTGGATTTGTTATTGTTGTTATTGGAGATGGTGAGCTTATACCTGCAAGACAGACACCACACAGATTGTTCTTCTTCCTCAATTTAAAGGCAGGCTTCTAGAGTTACTACTTAGATCTTAACTAATAGACATTGAACATAAGGTGAAATACCATTCAGTAAATTAGTGTACAGGGCAAACTGTGGTGGGTTGAAGAGGTAAAATACATGTACAAAAACAAAAGCAATAATGCACTATTAACTATGGAGCTACACGTCTGTAGTGTACAAAAGTATGTATCCCCCTACAAATTAAAGTCACAATGAAATAGAGGAGAAAACCTTATGCAACAAGATTGGGGTCTTGTAGCCCGTTATATGTTCTAGATTATAGTAATACTTTTACTGTTTGATTTAATGATATTAAAGTAAGAAGCTCTAACAATTCATAATGCTATAAAATATAATTTTACATCCTATAGTGTTAGCAACCTAACAATCTTAAATACTCATTTATGTCCTAAACAAAAATAGCTAGTAGTAGTTTGCTTGCTAAACTAACATTAATTTGTTCTTTGAACAGATCAAGAATTTGAAGTCATGAAGAATCATCTTTGAGATAATGTAAAGCGAGTTGAAGTTGAAAGAACAAGTTGAAGTACAAGAAGAACCTACTTTATTTTTCTAGCGGTTGTTTACAGATATTGCCATTTGTACATGCGACAATTCCATTTTTATTTTCTCTATGAGTTGAAAAATAATAATATCATACAATTTGGTTACGTATACTTTCTGTAATGTGACTCTTTACTTCTTTGTAATTAAACAGTGATGTTTTATATGAGCATTGACTAATTTATACATTTTCGTAAGTTTATATATATGTGAAAGCATAACTACACTGAACAGAAAGAATTCTAACTCTAAAAGCACTTAAAACGACCGAAGTACTTGCCGTTGTTGAAGTTTTTTACAACCGAAATGACAAATAGCAAAGGGAAATTCCGGTCACTAGAAGGAGATATGACGACCGGATTTCTTGTTGTCGCTAACGGGTTTTTTAACGATCCGAGTAGGATTCGATCGTGTGCTTTTAACGACGGAACTTTTAACGACCGGCGATGACCGAGTTTTTTTCGGTCGTAATTGACTAATAACGATCGAATTTAAACTTTTAGCGACCGAATTTTCCCTCGTTAAAAGGTCCATTTTCTTGTAGTATACATGGATGGACGTATATGGATTTTTGATAGCTTGGGAGATAATAAAAGTGACAAAAATGGTAGTGCTAAATTGAACCGACGAATACTAGCTAGCAATGAGCTATCTCCGCAACAACAACAAAAAAAAAAGGTTTATTTCCTGAATTTGCTGATAAAATAGACTTTAGTTTAGGCAATACTTAATTTGTTAGCATTTGATGAAAGAGGCGGATTCTAGATTTGAATATTATAACTACGAGTTTGGAGTTCTATCATAATTCATTTGATTTACTGAGTTTGAAATCTAGTATATACTTATTTAGTGAATTTTTTTAAGACATATATAAATTTGAGCCAACATTACAAGGTTTGGATGAACCCGTAACTTATGCACTACATCCGCAAAATTAACAATGAAGATAGAGATGAGACCAAGCTTGTTGCATTCAACAACTTACGCAGTTGTACACAAGCCTCCAATTCTGTAGATATTAATTTAAATTAAGTTAGGTTTGATTTTAGCTTATCACTTCATATTCTAATCTCTAAATAGACAGTTTTGTGTTTTGTATATAAGCATATGTTGAAATGATTAGTATTGTTATCTTCTTTTAAATTGAACTGATTAGTACTGATGAATTATCTCCGCAACAAAGGGAGTTTCTCTTTTCTTCTGAATTCTGTAGACAGAATGAACGTTATGTTAGGCATTATATATCTAAATACTTGACAATGTACGTTAGTATAATCTGGGTTCTTAGCTTAGAAGGTAATCTTGTGCCCGATATGCCTCACTTCTCTATTACTTAAGATCAAATACAAAAATTAAAGACATAATTCCAGAAGACCAGAATATATTTATTTTCACAAGGGCTGAGGAAAAAAATTATAAGAGGAAAAGAAAATAAGAATGTAGTTAGCTAGATTGAAGTACATTGCAGCCATAAATTGCAGTACTTTTTTTATACTTTTTTTCTTTCTTCTGGCAACATTAGTATTCAGGTCATCTTGCAAGCACCTCGATTAATTTCACAGAATATCTATTATCTCCTATCAAACACCAGATAACTTTGTCAACCGAGGGTTAGTACATAACTTGCATAGAGACACAAATATGGAGTGAAACCCATTTTAGCAAAACCAAATACTAGTACAAAGATGGGCACGCATAAACTATAATAATTGGAACTTCGATTTGTAAAACTACATATAATAATAATAATAATAATAATAATAATAATAATAATAATAATAATAATAATAATAAAAGAGAAAAAGAAATTGACCCATAGTTGCTTGTTTATAAAGCTGTTCACCCATTTGAGTAACTTCTTTCCAATCTATTCTTTCACTAGAAAATCAAGACAGAGTCAAGTTGCCGAGCAACTAGAATGTGGCAGACCTCAAAAGGTTTTTAACGAGGCATCAACGAAAAGCATACTACGAAGAAAATGTCATTGACAGAAATAAGACCTTTAAATGACAAGGCATAAAAGTGACAAGTCACTGTGGGATGGTTAGATAGTTTTTCGCTTGATAGCAAAGTTCCTAACGGAAAACGACGCTTGCTTTCAGACCAAAGGCTATCAACCATTCACGAGTGCTCCTTTCCTACAAGCCACTAGGGGGTGGTTACATAATCTTTGGCTCGGTAGCAAAGTTCCTAACGGGAAACAAAGCTTGCTACCGAACCAAAGATTATCCAACCATTCACTAGTGGAATCATCAAAGGAGAAAGACCTCCAGTGTTCTAATTCGCATTCTTCGCATTCGAACACTGGGGGGAATGATATGAGAATATGGCAACCCGATTGCCACAGAAATCGGGACTATGAAGTCCGGTAACAAATATGCCTCGAGATCGGGGACTGCACAACCAGCCCCGTACAAACAAGTTGTATAGATTATCCACAAGTAATGGCAATTTTTTTTTCAGCAAAATGAATGCTTATGTACTTTTGAAGATAGAAGGAAGAAAATAAAGTCCTTTTATTTTTATCTTGTTTCTTGTCAAAACGATGAATTGATTTTTTCATTTGAAAGTTAATCAAGTACTTCAAATGTGAGCGTCGGAATGAACATGAGACGTCCTCTTCAAGAGCACTGTAAATATAAGAGGTCCCTCTCTTATTAGACCCTCACCACAAAGGGTTAGTTCTAGAAGATTTTATGCCCGAACCCAATTGCTATCGGAAAAAAAAGCACCCGATGCCTTGCAAAACTACGCAAAAAAATAAACATTGCGCAATGCTCAAACGAAAAGCACTTTTACATATCAAACGTGCCAAGTAACACAAGTACAAAAATATGAAAAGAAAACAACAAAAGAAAAAGAGAGGAAAAACTAAACTACAGCACCCCCAAAACTTGGGAGAAGAGAAGCATTCGCTCCCCAAGGAGAAGTAGGCATATCTACCATCTGCTCGGGATCTTGGCCTTCATCATTATCCTCTTTAGGTTCCTCCTCAATTCCCGAGAACCCGGAACCTCAACCAGAAGAGTAAATTGCATCAGGCCGAGCCGGGAGGCACCTTCGAGTGGTTGACTCCAGCTCTCGGGCCTTGGCGATTTCGGCATCAAAATTAATGACGCCCACTTTGGCCTCTTCCAAGGTTTTTCTCCTTATGCTATACATAGAATGTATTTTCTCAATAACGAGGGAATCCGCTCAGCGCTGAAGTTCTGATTTAAGCCGATCAACCTCGGCCGAAAGGCCATACCGCCCGGATCTCGTTGCCCTAAGGCTGAGATCAAGGTCACGAATAGTGGTTATATGAAACTTATTATGTTCCATGACCCTCTTACACGTATCCTCTATCTGGGCACGCTTCTCCTAGGATGCAACAACCTTTTCAGCTTTGGAATTCAAGGCTACCTCTAAGTTATTCAATCTCTCAGTGGATGCAGCCCCACGATCGTCGGCACACGGACAACATTTAGGACCTCAGACCATTTAGCCATGGCTCCTTGAAACTGTACATTTAACAAGGAGGCTTCTTGGTTGAGGGCCATCACTTCCTGCTCCCTCTGCTACGATTGAGCCTCCAACTCACCGGCTTCAGCAGCTTGTGCTTCTAGTGCCGAGAGGCGAGCAACAACTTGGTCCCTCTCGGCCAACAGTTGATCCCGTTCGGACGTAAGCTTTTCTTTATCAAGGATCAACTTCTAAAGGCCCTCGGAACAAGGAAGTTGGCCTACGAAGCAAAAACCCAAGTTAGAAATCTTGTCATAGCAAGTCAAAAGAAAACAGACAGTTAAAAAAAACAAGTACCGTAAAGTTGCTGCATTGTGCATGTCATTATTTATCATACACTCCCCCGAAAGAGAGCGTATTTTTCTTCTTGTCTTTCTCTGATAATTGGCGAGTTCCACCGGCCGAAACAGCAGACGGCACTCGGTGGAGACCGAGTGGGAGACATTCCTCCTCCTCTTAGGATTTGCAGAAGGGGGCGAATAGTTGTGCCCCAAATTCCCATGGTCTGGCAATTGGAGAAGAAGGACATCCTCCTCTCTGGTGTCTGCGGCTAGTGGGGGTGATGTAACAGTTGTTGCTGACGAAGGTATGACCGGCGTGGAAGGAGATGAAGCTAATGGTGTTGTGGGTTGAGAAGTAGCTGCGACAAAGGCAGTGCTGGTTGTAGGTTGCTCACCAATTGAAGACGGAAGAGGGCCGGTACTCAGCCTCATAGTACCGGGAGCAGCAACTAGGACTGGAAAGGGAGAATTGGCATTCTCCACCTAGTCAAACTCTCCCTAGAGCGTCAGGGCATCATCCCTGTGAGGTTATAAGCTCTTCAAATTGCGTATTATGTTGAGCTGATGAAGGTTGTTGTCTCCTTTTCAGGGAAGCCCCTTCATCATTGGCTTCCCCATCATTGTCAATCACCACAGTGACTGCGGCTGGCTCGGGCGCAGCTTTCTTCATCTTTTTACTCTTGCCCTCGGCCGAGGAAGAACACCGCATTTTGGTTGCTTGTTCTCCTATCGGGACTCCGAGATGAAGCGCTTGCACCAGAAGCAGATTCGATGGCGCCAGTACGGGTGAAAGCCTCCTTCAGCAACCTCGCAGCCTCCACAGGATCAGCCAAAACATCCTCCTCAGGGATAGTAACAGAGCCCTGCAAGAGACCTGAATTAAACGAATAAAGAGGTTAACCAACTTTCTTATGCACAAAAATGAGATGAAGACAAAATTATTTTCGCGAGTCAACTTACCATGATTTTTTGCCTTCCACCCGTAATTGGGGGCCAGTTCTTTCCATCGACAGGTCTCAAGCGTGATAATGTCCAAAATTTTCTGAACCCGCTGGTCCAAGCCTTCAACCCTTGGTGGTGTCCATCGAGTTTTTGAAATAATGAAAAGAGAAGAATCAACAATGACACAAAAATAACCTTTTTTCATAAAAATGATAAAATTCGAACTTATGTGTACGAGTTCAGGACTTAGGAAAATATGGAGTTGTGGCCGAGATGATATCCATAGCAGCAACAAACCGATGCATCCATCCACGGTCGCTGTCGTCATCTATGCTGGTGAGCAAAGCATGGTGGCCACGTTTGCCAAAATTCATTACTCCCTCACGGAAAATCTTGGGGGAGTAGAGATTCATCAAAGAGAGCCAAGGTGAGCTCGTCCTTCATTTCCTGGCACACCCGTCATAGATAGGCCACCGTTCACCACACCGAAGAGCGCACCTATGCCACACAAATCTGATATTTGTGGCACAACTTCAAAATAGGGGGTCAATTCCCCTGCTTAAAGAAAACGTGCCCAAAGTAAATAGATACGTATAAACGTACATGAAGTGCTTCTTAGGGAAGGTTACTCGCTCCACCAGCTCAGGAGAAATGAGGTTCAAATAATGGCAATCACAATACTCCTTGACAACAGGAATGCTGGAAGGACGAAAGGAAGAAGGCTATATGCCAATAGCCCACGTGCAAGAACTTGTAGAAGGAAACTTCTCTTCGAAGTCCTTGGCCGTGTTGAGTCTTTCGGGAATGATGCTGCTCACCGTAGGAGGGTCAGCATCAATGGTGATTTCTTTGTCGCTGTTTTCCTTCGGACCCCCACCGAATAGAGAACCTGAGTTCTTGGAAGAAGAAGCCATAAGAGCTCTTTGAAGAAGAAGATTAAAGAAGAGTGAACGCAGGAAAGAGTAGAATGCAAAGAAGTTGAGAGAGTATGTAATACTGCGAAGTGTAAAAGAAGAAGAAAGATGCGTATAAGTAAAGGAATAGGCGGCTAAACTCATGGCCATGATTAGCTCGAAAATCAACGAAATTATTGCTAAATCATGGAGTAACACGTGTTCGGGTATTAAATGAGGAGAGACGTGAGTTTAATCAAGCGTCAGAAACTTTTCAGAAGGGTTCAGAAAATTTCCCGCCAAGAAAGAAATCTTCACCAACTTCCCGATGACACAAAGATGTGCCATAGAAAAGCAGGGGGACTATCTGTATAGGGTAAAATAGCTTCACATTAAATACTCGAATGATAGAACGACGCGTGAAACCAGAGACAGACGGAAGACAAAACGAATAGAAACCAAGACCAAGGATAACGGCTTCAGTTGGCATCGGGCAGGCCCCGAAGGGAACATTGTTAAAGAGGGAAAACGAATATTTAGTACCAGATGACATTCAATGAAGAATATTCCTCAGTATTAAATACACAATCCGTTACAGAGAATTTTGGCGTTCATAGTGTCACGACCTAGAATTCTCACTTTCGGGACCGTGATGGTGCCTAACATTTCACTTGCTAGGCAAGCCAACGTTAGCTATATCTATTAACCATTTTTAACAATTTTAAAATTAAAAATTAAATGACAATAATAAAATTGAATAGTCTGAAATCTGATAAATAACTGATAAGTGGCGAAATCCGAACACAAACCCCCGGAACTGGTGTCACGATTACATGAGCGTCTAGAATACTAGAAATAATGGTCTGAAATAAACATAACTGTCTGAACCACAATAAACAATTAAAATGAGGAAGAAGGGGACTTCAGGACTGGGGACGCCGTGTAGCTATACCTCGAGTCTCCACTGATAGCTAGATCCGAGCAAATACTGAACGCCGCTAGGACTAACTCCAAAATCTGCACAAGAAGTGTAGAGTGTAGTATGAGTATAACCGACCCCGTGTACTCTGTAAGTACCGAGCCTAACCTCGATAAAGTAGTGACGAGGCTAAGGCGGGCCACTTACAATAACATGTACACAATATTGTAATAATAATCACAAGGAAGGAAAACAGGAAATGAAAGTAAGGCAGTTAATTTATGAAAAAGAACTCAATCCTCGCAGTCGGAGAACCCAAAATAACCGATCTCATAATTCCATGTAACAATGTGGGAAACCAATACAATAACAACAAAAACAACAAACACAATCCGTTGCGGCGCGCATCCTGATCCCACCATAAACACTCAATCCTCATTTATTTCACCATAGCATTATTTATCAATATTAAGAATCATATATAAAATCCATTTCAGCGTGTAACCCAATCCCGCCATATCATCATATCAATGTCATAATCCTCTCTTATTTCACTGTGTCATAATTTATCAATATCAAGTATTACGTTCATAACTGTTGCGGCGCGCAATACGATCTCACCGTATAGAGAACCTGAGTTCTTGGAAGAAGAAGCCATAAGAGCTCTTTGAAGAAGAAGATTAAAGAAGAGTGAACGGAGGAAAGAGTTGAATGCAAAGAAGTTGAGAGAGTATGTAAAACTGTGAAGTGTAAAAGAAGAAGAAAGAGGCGTATAACTAAAGGAATAGGCGGCTAAACTCGTGGCCATGATTAGCTCGAAAAGCGGCAAAATTATTACTAAATCATGGAGTAACACGTGTTCCGGTTATTAAATGCAGAGAGACGTGAATCTAATCAAGCATCAGAAACTTTTCATAAGGGTTCAGAAAATTTTCCGCCAAGAAAGAAATCTTCACCAACTTCCCGATGACACAAAGATGTGCCATAGGAAAGAAGGGGGACTATCTGTATAGGGTAAAATAGGTTCACATTAAATACTAGAATGACAGAACGACACGTGGAACTGGAGACAGACTGAAGACGAAACGATAAAACCAAGACCAAGGATAAAAGTTTCGTTTGGCACCGGGCAGACCCCCAAGGGAACATTGTTAACGAGGGCAAACGAATATTTGCCACCAAATGACATTCAATGAATAATATTCTTCAGTATTAAATACACTATCCGTTATAGAGAATTTTGGCATTCATAGTGTCATGACCCAGAATTCCCACTTTTGGGGCCGTGATGGCACCTAACATTTCACTTGCTAGGAAAGCCAACGTTAGCTATATCTATTAACCATTTTTAACAATTTTCAAATTAAATGACAATAATAAAATCGAATAGTCTGAAATCTGATAAATAACTGATAAGTGACGAAATACGAACACAAACCCCGAAACTGGTGTCCGATTACATGAGTGTATAAAATACTACAAATAATGGTCTGAAATAAACATAACTGTCTGAATCACAATAAACAATTAAAATCAGGAAGAAGGGGACTTCAGGACTGCGGATGCCGTGGAGCTATACCTCAAGTCTCACTGATAGCTAGATCCGAGCAAGTACTGAATGCCGCTAGGACCAACTCCAAAATCTGCACAAGAAGTGCAGAGTGTAGTATGAGTACAACCGACCCCGTGTACTTTGTAAGTGTCGAGCCTAACCTCGACGAAGTAGTGACGAGGCTAAAGAGGGCCACTTACAATAACATGTAAACAGTATAATAATAATAATAACAAGGAAGGAAAATAGGAAATGAAAGTAAGGCAGTTAATTTATGAAAAAGAACTCAATCCTCGCAGTCGGAGAACCCAGAATAACCGACTCATAATTCTATGTAACAATGTTGGAAACCAACACAATAACAACAAAAACAACATACACAATCTGTTGCAGCGCGCAAACTGATCCCATCGTAAACACTCAATCCTCATTTATTTCACCATAGCATTATTTATCAATATTAAGAATCACAGATAAAATTAACTGCGGCATGTAACCAATTCTTCCATATCATCATACCAATGTCATAATCCTCCCTTATTTCAATGTGTCATAATTTATCAATATCAAGTATTACGTTCACAACCGTCGCGGCGCGCAACCGATCCCACCGTATCATTATAATCAATATTAAAATACTCTCTTATTCCACCATATCACAACTGTTACGGTGTGCAACCCGATCCATAAACATTGTAAATAAAAGCAATCAATTCAATAGCTCAACTTACAAGAACCTCCACAATTAATGAATATGAAAGCAAAGTAACAAAGGAAGCCCGTACTAATCAAAGGAATGTTACAATTAATACAAAAGCAACAAGACAAGCCAAGTACATGACACTTAAATTGTGCAAGTAAGACAATTAAAGCAAATAAAAATTAATCACAGAGTCATGGAAGAAACGAACAATTTAATACAAGAATAATTAATGACAAGTAACAAATTACGGCATAAAAAGCAATTAAAGCATATAAAAATTAAGGCATATATACACTCGGACCTCGCATGGAAACAATTATTTTGACGGCGTATATACACTCGGACCTCGCATATACGCCATTTCACACGTAATTCATATAACATATAGTTCAATGTCCCACAAATCAAGGTTAGACCCAACACTTACCTCACTCCGCAATTTAATCAAAGCTCAACCGGAGCATTTCCTCTAAAATTCGCCTTCGAACCAATCGAATCTTACCAAAAGTGACTTAATATCATCAAACGATGCTAGGGAAATCAATTACAATTGATAAAGCAGAGATCTTTACACTTTTCCCAAAAAGTCAACAAAAGTCAACCCCGGGTACGCATGGTCAAAACCCAAGATTCGGACCAAAATTCAATTATCCATTCACCCACGAGCCCGATTATGTGATTAGTTTCGAAATTCGACCTCAATTTGAGGTCTAAATCTCAATTCTAAAAATCGTCAATTCTACCCAAATCCCTAATTTCTACCATGAAAGAGCATAGATTAAAGGTTAGAAATCAATAGGTGTTGATGGAAATGGAAGAAAACGAGTTAAAATATACTAACCTATGAAGTGGGGATGAAATTTCTCTTCAAAATCGCCTCCAGGCCGAGCTCAAACTTGGAAAATGGTGAAAAATGGGTTAAATTCCGATTTTTAGAAGTCTTAGAGACTGGGCGGGTGTTCTTCGCGTTCGCGAAGCACCTGACGCGTTCGTGAAGATCACTGGCCAAAAGGCCATCACGATCGCGGTCAACTATCCACGTTCGCTAAGACTTAGCCCCCTGCCTTCGCCTTCGCGAGCCAACACCCGCGTTCGCGTAGAGTCACTACCCAACTCTCCCAGAACCCCCAAAAGCTTCGCGCGTTCCTAGAGGCACAGTCGCGTTCCCGAAGGGTGAGGCCTCCTCTACTTCGCATTCGCGACCAGTACCTCGCGTTTGCGAAGAGTAAATCCGCCCCAATCCCAATTTCCCCTTCGTGATCGCAAGAGTAGCTTCGCGATTGCGAAGCACAAAATACTAGACACCAGATATCAACAAAAGCAGTAGATGCCGAAGTCCAAAAATCACTCCGTAGCCTATCCGAAACTCACCCGAGCCCCTCGAACTCCAAACCAAAGATGCACACAAGTATAATAACATCATATGACCTTGCTCGCGATATTAAAGTACCAAGATAACACCTAGAACTACGAATCGGATATCAAAACGAATGAAATTTTCAAAGAAACTTAAAAACTCTCAATTTTACAACCGGACGTCTGAATCACGTCAAATCAACTCCGTTTTGTACCAAATTTTGCAGACAACTCATAAATAGTGAAATTAACCTATTCTGAGTTCCGGAACCAAAATTCGAACCCGATAGTAACAAAGCCAACCTACTGTCAAACTTAGGAAGTCTTTAAACCTTCAAATTACTAGTTTTCAACAAATCACGTTAGATCAAGTTAGGGACTTCCGAATTCGATTCCGGGCATAAGCCCAATTCCCAAATCATGATACGGATCCATCGGGACTGTCAGAACACTGATCAGGTCCGTTTGCACAAAATATTGACCATAGTCAACTCAAACCATTTTGAAGAATTAGCCCAAATAGCCTCCCACCTAACCGCTTAAACTAAAAATAGCCGGTAGAGGTATAATATATACATAATTTAAGTATTATATATGTATAATTGTGTATAATTAATATATAAACTATGTATATGACTAGAAAAAGTAAATAATCAATATGGTCGGCTATTTGTGTAAAGATCCCAATCATTTTTAAGGTTAAAATTCACAGTTTTTCAACTTTTCACATAAAAATTTTTCGGAAAAAGACATGAACTGCACACGTAAATTGAGAAAGGCTAAAAGAAGCTATTCGAGGCCTCGGAGAACATAAGTAAAGGGTAAAACTCAAAGTGACCTATCGGGTCATCACACATAGCTTGCCATTATATATTCATCAATGACCCCCATTATTGTCATTTAAGAGGGGCTTGATCCTAAAATCTTATTCCCTAGCTTTAGCTATAAATAATGACTTTAACAGCCATTATAAGATACGAAATTCTGAAAAACTTATGCTACACATTATTCCAAGCTAAATAATACTTTATTTTCTGTCTATCAATATTCTTATTGCTGTCTTCGGAAGCCTGCTCCCGGAACCAAGCTGTCTGCTATTTTATCTCGATTTCAACACTAAGCCTTGCATTTTATTTAATTTATTTATCATTTTGGGATCAAATCTATTCGCTTGTCTATAAACCACGCTATAAATTCAACTATATCGTTTTACGGGTAAACACCAGGCGAGCTAGATGCTTCGAAAAGCACCTTTTCAGCAGATTAATTACTTATTAACAAACTTCTTGTATAACTAAATGGTGTGTACCCTTGCACATCACGGGCGTGTGCCCGACACTGTTAGAATTTGCTACTACATACATGACTTGCAAAAAACCTACAATCATACATGGAGTTAAATATTCAAGCATAACAATACCAAAACGTAATGCCAAGCGAATAAAGATTCAACTCATTGTCGCACTAGTCAGCTCCATAGATTACAAGACTTGTGTGTTTACTATCAAAATATAAATGTACAAAATAAAATATAAGAGTAAAAATTGAGTCCACGGTCATATATTCTCCAGTTTCTAGAAGAACAAAAAAAGATAAGGTGAGATGCCAACAATTGAAAGGTAACAAACTTTAACTTGAGTTGCCTTTGTTCACGAGTATGGTGGCCATCAAAAGATGTATGTACATGTTGCAAACTCGAAAGTGAGCTACAATCTAAACTTCTTCAAGCTGAAACATCTTAACAAAATAATGGTGTGGTAAGTTCATACAAACATTATAACCGAGTAAGAAGATTATTTGAATCCTGCTTAAACAAATAGCATATAGAAGTAAGATAATTATTGCCCTCAAAGATCCTTGAACTATTAACATCAATCCAAGAACCAAGGGGAGTTCTATGGGAAGAGCAGTCATATTTTAGGCAGACAAATTCATCAATTAAACCAATTATGCTTGTCACTAGAGCATTCTAAGAGATCATAAAAAGGTTATGTGCTTTAGTTGGTCGGGTAAAAGCTATTTTTCACACCTTAAAGTCTCCAAGCAACAGCAAAACACTCTAATATCGAGACTGATATGATGTATCTGAATCTGCACAAAAATATGTATAGAAGCGGAGTATGAGTACACCACAACGGTACCCAGTAAGTATCAAGCCTAACTTTGGTAGAGTATTGACGAGGTCAGATTGGGACCCTACTAGGAATAATAAGAAATAAGGCAGAAGATATAATGATATAATAAAATGATAGGGAAATGGAACAACAAGAATTTACGAAAGGTAACAACATGGAATCAAAGAAGACAAATACAACACGTAAGGGAGCAAGAATCTTACAAGTTAAGGAACAACAGCAACAAACAATATAGCGAATAGAGGAAATCAACATGGGCACTCCCGAGATACCACCTCGTAGTCTTAAAAGTAAACATCTCACAATCTTTCCTTATACCACCCATGCGTATCAATAATCACAATGGCACGACAGAAACCTCGTGCAACAATAACAACCGCGCAGCAGAAACCTCGTGCAACAATAACAATCCGCCCAGCAGAAACCTCGTGCCACAATGACAACCCGCACGGCAGAAATCCCGTGCCACAATAACAATCCGCACGGCAGAAACATCGTGCTACAACCAAACAATCACCTCAACAATAATCACGAAAACCAAAACATAACAATTGTAATAATGATATTTCAAATGGTTAAATAATGAACACAGAATCAAGGAAGTAGGGAATTCAACTAAGCATGTTATACAAATTGCAAATAAGAGATAAGACACATAGACATGTGAAATTGGCTAAACATGATGACTCCACATGCTAGAGAACTCAATTAAGGAAATAAAGGAAACTATTTAGCAAACACCGAATTTTTAACATCTAGCTCGAGCACGCACTCGCTACCTCGCGTACACGGCCTTCACATATTGAAAATTACCTTAACAGCACCAAATCCTAAGAGGAATTTCTCCCACACAAGATTAGACAAGTCACTTACCTCAAACCTCGCTCAATTAATCAATAAGAAGGCCTTTCCCTCAACTTTTCGACATCGAACGGCTCAAATCTAGCCAAAAAGAATTACATACTATAAATATAACTATGGAAACTAATCTAAATAATGAAATTATGATTTTAGCAACATTTGGAAAAACCGCCTCAAAAAGTCGACCTGGGCCCACGTCTACGAACCCGACCAAAATTATAAAATCCGAACACCCATTCCATATCGAGTCTAACCATAAAAAAATTTATTCAAATCCGATCCTATTTCGCCTTTTAAAACTCAATAATTCGGTCTAAGAACTCTATTCCTTTTTTCCCAAAACTTTCAACCCAAATCCTTAACTAAATGAAGAAATCGAAGAAAGACGAGTGAAAATTAATCAAAAACGAGTTAGGAACTCTTACCCACACAATCCCTCTGAAAATCCCTCAAATTATCACCTTAATTTGAGCTTGGAATCTTCAAAAATGAAGAAAATCACGAAACCCTCGAATTTAAGGTTCCGTCCAGCCTTTTCGCTCCTACGAAAACTTAACCGCACATGCCATTCTGCTTTTGCGGAAAATCCTCCGCTTCTGCGGACATGTCTCAAGGCTCCCTTCACTCCTGCGATCCTACCTATGCATCTGTGCAATTGCATGTAGGGAATTTCCATCGCACCGGCGCAAATTCTCCCACTGGCCAACTCCGCTTCTGAGCCAATCACGCTGCATCTGCAACCACGCAGGTGCGGCAATTTTCTCACACTTGCGACCATTGCACACCCCACGTCCTAGGTCGCTTATGCGCTCCAGTTCTCGCTTCTGCGAGCTCGCACCTGCTATCAAAATTACGGTGCACTTCAGCAATTCTCAACTCCCAACCTTGATCAGATAATCATCCGAACTTCACACGAGGCCCCCGAGACCTCAACCAAATATACCAACAAGTCCTAAAACATGACACGAACTTAGTCGAGCCTTCAAATTACATCAAACAACGCTAAAACCACGAATCGCGTGTCGGTTCAAGCCTAATGAATTTTGAACTTCTAATTTCCACATTTGATGCCGAAACCTATTCGAACTTCTAATTTCCACATTTGATGCCGAAACCTATCAAATCACGTCTGATTGACCTCAAATTTTGCACACAAATCACAACTGGCACCACGGACCTACTCCAATTCACAGAACTACAACCCGAGCCAGGTATCCACAAAGTCCGCTATCAGTCAAACTTCTAATTTCCAACTTTTGCCATTTCGAGCCTAATTCAACTACGGACCTCTAATTCAAAATCCGGACGCGCTACTAAGTCCAAAATCAACCAACGGAGCTAACGAAACCATCAAAACTCCATCCCGGAGTCGTCTACACATAAGTCAACATCCGGTCAACCTTTTCAACTTAAGCTTTCAATTTAAGGATTATGTGTCCCATTTCACTCCGAAACCAAAAACAAACCTCCTGGCAAGTCACGAACCCACAGTATTACACAGAGAAGGCAATAATTAGTGGGTCGGGGCTAATACACTCAAAACGACCGACCGGGTCGTTACATTCTCGCTCTCTTAAAAGAAACGTTCATCCTCGAATGAGTATTGCGATATACCTGAAGTGGTGAAAATATGAGGATAACGGCTGCGCATATCATGCTCGGTCTCCCAAGTCGCCTCCTCTATTAGCTGACCACTCCAGTGGACCTTAACTGAAGCGATGTTCTTTGACCTCAACTTCCGGACCTGCCTGTCCAAAATGGCTGCCAGCTCCTGAACATAAGATAAATCCTTGTCCAACTGAACTAAGCTGAAGCCTAAAATATGAGACGAATCACTGTGATACTTCCAGAGCATGAAAACATGAAACACTAGATTAGCTGCAGAGAGACTAAATGGTAGTGCAAGTCTGTAAGCAACCTCTAAACCCTCTCAAGAATCTCAAAAGGCCCGATATACCTAGGGCTCAACTTGCCCTTCCTCCCGAACCTTATAACACCCTTTATGGGCGAAACCCGGAGCAAGACCCGCTCCCCAACCATGAATGCAACGTCGCGAACCTTCCAATCCACATAACTCTTCTGTCTGGATTGGGCTGTATGAAGTCGATCCTGAATCAATTTAACCTTTTCCAAAGCATCCTAAATCAAGTTTGTACCAAATAGTCTAGCCTCTCCCAGCTCAAACCAACCCACCTGGGACCGGCACCGCCTACCATACAAAGCCTTATACGGGGCCATTTGAATGCTCGACTAATAACTGTTATTGTAGGCAAACTCTACAAGTGGCAAGAACGGATCCCAAGAACCCGCAAAATCCATCACACACGCATGGAGCATATCCTCTAATATTTGAATAGTGCGCTCGGACTGTCATCCGACTGAGGGTGAAATGTTATACTCAACTCCACCCACGTGCCCAACTCATGATGTACGGCTCTCCAAAATCGCGATGTAAACTGTGTACCCTGTCAGAGATGATAGATACTGCCACGCCATGAAGCCTGACAATCACGCGAATATAAGCCTGAGCCAGCTGCTCCGAAGAGTAAGTAGTCACCACTGGAATGAAATGAGCTGACTTGGTCAATATATCCATAATCACCCAAACTGCATCGAACTTCCTTTGAGTCCGTGAGAGCCTAACAACAAAGTCCATAGTGATCCCCTCCCATTTCCACCAGGCCGCTGATACTCATACTTCACCTCCTGACAGTTTAGGCACCGAGCTACAAATTTCACTATGTCCTTCTTCATTTGCCTCCACCAATAGTGTTGCCTCAAGTCCTGATACATCTTCGCGGCACCTAGATGAATGGAGTACCGCGAACTGTGAGCCTCCTGGAGAATCAACTCACGCAAGCCATCAACATTGGGCACACATAGCCTGCACTGCATCTGTAATACACCATCCTCTCCAATAGTGACCTCCTTGGCATCGCCATGCTGAACCGTGTCCTTAAGGACAAGCAGGTGGGGGTCATCATACTGACGCTCTCTGATACGATCATAAAGAGAAGATTGAGAAACCACACAAGCCAAAACTCGGCTCGGCTCAGGGACATCCAATCTAACAAACTGATTGGCCAAGGCCTGAACATCCAAGTCTAATGCCTCTTTGCTACCGATAGATATGCTAACCTGCCCAAATTCTCCGCCTTGCGACTCAAGGCATCGACCACCATATTGACCTCATCGGGATGATATAGAATGGTGACATCATAGTCCTTAAGCAACTCCAACCCCCTCCGCTGCCGCAAGTTAAGATCCTTCTGTTTGAATAGATTTTGAAGACTTCAGTGATTGGTGTAGACCTCACAAGGGACACCATACAAATAGTGCCGCCAGATCTTCAAGGCATGAACAATAGCTGCTAACTCGAGGTTGTGGACAGGATAGTTCTTCTCATGCACCTTTATCTATCTAGATGCATAGGCAATCACCCTACCGTCCTGCATCAACACCATGCCGAGGCCAATGCCACTAATCTAGCCAGAATTTACACTTCTAAAACTTTGCATATAACTTCTTTTCTCTCAAGGTCTGAAGCACAGTCCTTAGGTGTTGCTCATGATCCTCCCAGCTCCGGGAGTACACCAGAATGTCGTCAATAAAGACAATAACGAACGAGTCAAGATAAGGCTGAAATACATTGTCCATCAAGTGCATGAATGTTGTTAGGGCGTTGGTCAACCCAAAAGACTTCACAAGGAACTCGTAATGACCATACCGAATCCTGAAGGCAGTCTTCGTGATATCTGGCTTCTGAATCTTTAACTGATGATAGCCTAAACGCAAGTCGATCTTAGAGAACACTCTGGCACCCTGAAGCTGATCAAATAGGTCATCAATATGTGGCAATGGATCCATGTTCTTCACTGTAACCTTGTTCAACTGGCGATAATCAATACACATTCACATAGAACCATCCTTTTTCTTTACAAATAAGACTGGAGCACCCCAAGGCGACACACTAGTCCGAATGAATCCCTTATCAAGCAACTCTTGCAACTGTTCCTTTAACTCTTTCAACTCTACTGGAGCCATACGATAGGGTGGAATAGAAATGGGCTAAGTGCCCAGTAACAAATCAATACCAAAGTCAATATCTCTGTCGAGCAGCATGCCCAAAAGATCCGGCGGGAATACATCTGGATAATCCCTCACTACCGAAACTGACTCAACTGTAGGAGTATCAACACTAACATCCCTCACATATGCTAGATCGCATCACACCCCTTTTCAACCATCAGCTGATCCTTTAAAATAAAACAACCTTGCTAGGAACATAATCTAAAGTACCTCTCCACTCTAACCGTGGTAGACCTGGCATAGCTAACGTCACCATCTTAGCGTGACAATCAAGGATAGCATGATAGGGAGACAACCAGTTCATGCCCAAAATAACATCAAAATCCACTATACTGAGCAATAATAAATCGGCTCTGATCTCAAAACCACTAAAAACAACCAAACACGACTTATACACAAAGTCAACAATAATAGCATCTCCCACGGGCGTAGACACATAGACAGGAGAACTCAAAGAATCACGGGATACACCCAAATACGAAGCAAAATAAGATGACACATAGGAATAAGTGTAGTCTGGATCAAATAAGACTGATACATCTCTATGACAAACCGAAATAATACCTGTGATGACAGAGTCGAATGCAACTGCCTCCGTCCTAGAAGGAAGGGCATAATATATGGCGTCGTCTCCCCCTCTAAGGCGACCTCTACCTGCTCAACCTCCACCTCGAGCTAGTTGTGCAGGTGGAGTGGTAGCTGGTGCTGTAAACGTAGCCTGAGGACCCGGTGGAGCATGCGGTGCCTGAGTGGTCTACAGAGGTGTACTCCTCCTAAGTCTGGGGTAATCCTTCACCATATAATGAGTGTCACCACACTCAAAACAAGCTCTCGGATTACGTGGCTGATGTGGCTGGCTCGGGCCTGATCGACTGGACTGGCCGCTGAAAGCACCTCGTGCAGGAGGTGCACTAGACAATGGTGGTGCATAATAGGGAGCCTGGGGCCTAGGAGTGGCCGGAATACCGCTGGCAGCTGGAAGTGCTGAATGAACAGGGTGACTCACATAGCCCCTACCCTGACGAGCTACAGTTGGGGCACGAGTACCACTATATGTGCCAGACTCTCGAGACCTCTTGGCCTCTCTCTCCCGAGTCAGCATACCCTCCAATCTCCTAACAGTCCCCACTACCTGCTGGTATGCGATGTCCATCTCCAACTCTCGGGCCATGTTAAATCTGATACTGGGGTTGAGCCCTAATAAATCAACAAACCCACCCTCGAACAGTAGCAACCAAGGCTGGTGCATGCCTAGCTAAATCACTAAACTGGACCGCATTCTCCGACACGATCATAGAACCCTGGTGCAACTGCTCAAACTCAGCGCGCCATGTATCTCTGAGACTCTGGGGAACATACTCCCTCAAGAACATATCTGAAAATTGAATCCAAGTGAGTGAAGCTGCCTCGGCCGAACTACCCAACTCATATGCTCGCCACCACTGATAAGCCGCTCCCCTAAGCTGAAACGTAGTGAAAGAAACCCTACTAGACTCCACAACACCCATAGTATGGAGGATACGGTGGACTCCTTAAGAAAACCATGGGCATCCTCTGACGCCAAGCCACTGAAAGTAGGAGAGTGGTATTTCTTGTACCTCTCGAGCCTGAGCTGCTCCTCCTCAGAAACTGCTGTCCTAACCTCGGGTTGAACTGGGGCTACCGGCTGCACTTGTATGACCTCTGGAACCTGGTCGACCCGGACCCGCTGCTCTGGGGTACGGGCAGCGGGAGTCTGTGCTCCTCCCCCGGCCTAAGATGTGCCAGGAGCAAGTGGTATCAACCCTGCCTCAGCCAAAGTGTTGAACATGCTCATAAACTAGGCGAGAGTCTCCTGGAGGGCTAGCGTAGTAACAGGCGTATCAGGTGCCTGCCCTCCAACTGGAGCTATTGGTGGCTCCTCTGTGGGTGTTCTGGCTGCACCACGTGGACGTCCTCGAACTCTACCCCGACCTCGGCCTCTCGCGGCTCTAGCACGGGCGTGGGTGTCTAGTCACCCGATCCAATTGTGCGTGTCCTCACCATTTGTGAGAGAATAGAAAGACAAAGATTTAGAATCCGAAGTCAAGATTTCGCATGATAAGGAATCAAAGAAGAGAAGCTATTCCTAACAGTTCCATAGCCTCCCGAAGATAAGTACAGACGTCTCCATACCAATCCACGAGACTCTACTCAACCTGCTTGTGACTCATAACACCTATGAACCTAGAGCTTTTATACCAACTTGTCACGACCCCAATTCCCCTCCTTAGGATGTTGTGACGATTACCTAATCTCTAAGACTAGGTGAGCCTGACATGCATGCGAAATGATAAAAAATAAAATAAAATAAAAGTTCAAACGTCAGCAACTGTATAAAGTAAAAACTCTAACTCAAAGTCTATAAAACTCCCCAAAACCCGGTAGATATAAGCCATAGCTCTAGATACAATGTTGCAAAAATCCTAAACATCACTCCTTATCAAAACATAAAGAAACAAGGAAAAGACAGATGGAAGGGGACTCCAAGGCCTGCGGACACGGGCAGGTGTACCTTGAAGTCTCCGAGCAGCAGCACAACACTCTAATATCGAGGCTGATAGGAAGTACCTAGATTTGCACAAAAATATGTGCAGAAGCGTAGTATGAGTACACCACAACGGTACACAATAAATGCAAAGCCTAACCTTGATAGAGTGGTGACGAGGTCAGGTTGGAGCCCTACTAGGAATAATAAGAAACAAGGCAGAAGATATAATGATATAATAAAATGAAAGAGAAATGTAACAATAAGAATTTATGGAAGGTAACAACACGGAATCAAGAAAGACAAATACAACACGTAAGGAAGCAATAATCTTACAAGTTAAGGAACAACAACAACAAATAATACAGCAAAAAGAGGAAATCAACAGGGGCACGCCCGAGGTACCGCCTTATAGTACCAAAAGTAAATCTCACAATCTTTCGTTATACCACTCATGCGTATCAATAATCACCAACGGCACGGCAGAAACCTCGTGCAACAATAACAACTGCACGGCAGAAACCTCGTGCCACAATAACAATCTGTACGGCAGAAACCCCGTGTCACAATAACAATCTATACGGCAGAAACCTCGCACCACAATAACAATCCGCATGGCAAAAACCTCGTGCCACAATAACAATCCGCATAGCAGAAACCTCGCACCATAACCAAACAATCACCTCAACAATAATCACGAAAACTAAAACATAACAATTGAAATAATGATATTTCAAGCAAAGAATCCCACGATTAAATAATGAAATACGGAATCAAGAAAGCAAGTAATTCAACTAAGCAGGTTGTACAAATTGCAAATAAGAGATAAGACACTTAGACATGTGAAATTGGCTAAATATGATAACTCCACATACTAGAGAACTCAATTAAGGAAATAAAAGGAAACTATTTAGCAAAAATCGGATTTTCAATATATAGCTCGAGTACGCACTCGTCACCTACATGGTCTTCACATATTGCATATTACCATAACAGCACCAAATCCTAAGGGGAATTTCCCTCACACAAGGTTAGACAAGTCACTTACCTCAAACCTCGTTCAATCAATCAATAAGGAGGCCTTTCCTCGACTTTCCGACTTCGAATGGCTCAAATCTAGCCAAAAACAGTTACATGCTATAAATATAACTATGAAAACTAATCTAAATAATGAAATTATGATTTTAGCAAGAATTGGAAAAATTGCCCCAAGAAGTCGACCCGGGCTCACATCTCGGAACCCGACCAAAATTATAAATCCGAACACCCATCCGATATCGAGTATAAACATAAAAATATTATTCAAATCCGATGCCATTTCGCCTTTCAAAACTCAAGAATTTGGTCTAAGAACTCTACACCTTTTTCCCTAAAACTTTCAACTCAAATCCTTAATTAAATGAAGAAATCGAAGATAGATTAGTGAAAATTAATCAAAAACGAGTTAGGAACTCTTACCCAACAATCCCTCTGAAAATCCCTCAAATTATCGCCTTAATTCGAGCTTGGAATGTTCAAAAATGAAGAAATCACGAACCCTCGAATTTAAGGTTCTGTCCAGCCTTTTCGCTCCTGCGGAACAACCGCACCTGCGATTCCGCTTTTGCGGAAAATCCTCCGCTTCTGCGGACATGCCTCGAGGCTCCCTTCACTTCTGTGATCCTACCTCCGAATCTGCACAATCGCAGGTGCGGAATTTCCATCGCACCTGCGCAAACTCCCCCACTGGCCAACTCCGCTGCGCTCATTACAACGCATCTGCGACCACGCAAGTGAGAAAATTTCCTCACAGCTGCGACCACTGCACACCCCTGTCCTAGGTCGTTTATGCGCTCCAATGCTTGCTTCTACGAGCTCGCACGCGATCAAAATTACGCAAGTGCAGTTGTACCAGAACTGGTGCACTTCAGCAATTCTCAACTCCCAACCTTAATACGATAATCGTCCGAACTTCACACGAGGCCCCCGAGACCTCAACCAAATATACCAACAAGTCCTGAAACACGATCCGAACTTAGTCGAGCCTTCAAATCACATCAAACAACGCTAAAACCACGAATCGCGCAATTGCAACCATACTTTTTTAATCAAAATTTCATATAAAAATAAAGAACTTATACATTTAATACACCATATGAAATAACATATATTAATACGTTGTATCCCCCACCCACCTCTCCAAAAACAGGCAGAAGAAGAACGATAAAGTTTTGTGATAATTCCAAGATTCCTCTCACTCACACCCTTCCCCCCTTAAAGAATAGAATCCGGGGATATACGATTTAAGAATAAACATTATAACAATTAACTAAACACTGCATGAGATAAGTTTTAATTGCAGATATGCACTTAGTCACTGACTCTTGCTATCATATAAATTCAAAAAGAGATCAAGGACTACGGGTTCGCGGCACCTATAACACCTTTGTATTCATCATCCTTATCCTGCAATGAGAAACTAAGGGCACTATAGGTTGCAAATACTCGCATTTCTTTCATACGCCCTTGATAATATGTGAGAAGAAACTGAAGTGTGTCTATTTCTGATGTCTTCTCTTAGGGGAAGAATCAATAGCATTAAGTAAAATCACAGGAAGAAGTGCAAGCTGTGATAGAGCAGAATGTTGTACTCATCATCAGTATCCTGCAACAAGAAACTGAGTACAATATTTGCAGCAAATACAAACATTTTTTCCCTACCTGTTAATTTATAATGAGAAATTAAAGTGAGACTACTATCGGTGGAAAACCTTCTAGTTTTTCGTCACCAACATTGTCAATTCAAGGATAAAAAGTAGCTTTTGTCTACTATCCAGCTTCAAGCTGAATACCATTCAAGGTTGCTTTGTCAACTGTCACCCCTGAATGGGAGAACCATGAAAAGAGAAATACAAATATCTTATATAAGAAGAGTGAGGTACAATGACTGATTGATTTTGTTTTACCAAATAGTAATTTTCTGACCGAAACAAAGGATATGATTTATTATAATAGTGAAATTCATTAGGAAATTAAACAATAAGTAGATATGAACTATATGTACAAAAACAATTAAAAAAATCTTCTTGAAGGCTATCTACTGTATATCATTTAATTATATCTATTATGAAGACCAATCCAGATAAAGAGATTTTGAGAATTTTCACTTGCCAAAAAGGTTATTCAGTTACTTTAAAGCAATCCTCTTCTGCATTGTCTTAGCTGAATCAAATTAGTTGATATGCCGAAATTATGAGGCATATTTCACTTGTGAAAGTAAGTGTAAACTTAATATAAATAAATATCTTTTCTTAAATATATTTTACAATAGTTCCATTCAAGTCAATGACCTGAATGTTATATCTGCCAGAGAGACCAGACCAGGCACTTTTGACCTTCAAAAAAATTATCTTTGTACTGGTTTTTCAACTCCAGTAACCACAAATAAATTGACAAGACAAGGGTCCTATGATGGTGGAGCACAAAAACTCGCGGGATTCACATAATTTGGATCCAATAAACTCAATGTTGTTCTTATATTATAACTCTTTACTATAACTTAGACCTGAGAGCAGTAACTACGAACTCCAAGATTTATATGGAATTTTAGTTCCAATAAAGCTAAAAGTAATGAAGGTCCTCCTCTGCTTATGTAATATACAACTATATGACTTTTTTTTTTAACAAATGCACCTTTTTAAGATATGCCTAGTAAATAATAAGATCACAATGCAATATTTGCTATTATCCGTGATTATATTTTTATTGAGCAAATATCTACTTTGAATTTTTGATTAATTCGTACTTTGTCCTACTTTCAAGTGAAATTATAACTGAGAGCTTGGTTTGTGCATAAATCTCTGCTCTTTATATACTCATTATTTGCAATTTGTCAGCCAAGGCATAAAGATCATTCACCTTCGTTCTCTATTTCTCTTTTACCTCTAAGTCCGTGGTGAGATGCTTTTGACGTCAACCCTGCCAATTACAACAGAGGGCTAAAGTGAAAACAGAAACCAACATAATATAGTGTTCCTGATATATAATAGAGTCGCAATACAGATGAGCAAGAGGCAAATCACGATAGCTTCCTTAAGAGCAAGAAGAAACTTTCTCATACATCACCACATATGTCACATAAAAGTTCATTCTGCTAAACTACAAAGTCCACTCTTCTTTTTGCCCTAGAGTGCGATGCTCCATAATCCTACATAACATAACCAAATATAACCTATATATTCGTGGATTATTTATTATTTTATGAGGAAAAACCTTAAGCATATTTGCTTACCAATTCTGGCAGTCTTCAAAGTTAAGCTCTCTGTCTCCCACTAGATCTTTAACAGGAAAAAGTTCGATATAATAAAAACATACTGCTAACAAAATTGGTTTCAATAATTTTTCAACAATCACTATCAAATGTGAGAAGATTACATCTTAAAATGCTAAATTACACAAATAATGTAACCCCTTTTTTATATCTCTCGTCTTAATCAAATTTACATCTTAATATAGATTTTCTTGTCCATTTAATTTGGACCAAAAACCAATATAGTTGTGGGTACTACTGTCAGTTAGTACTATAATTGTGTAGGGAAAACCAAATATTTGCAACAAAACAAAATCTATAGAATCAAATTAAAGAGCAAAATAAGAACTCACCAAACGGTAACCCATGTGAGAGATCAGGGAAAGAAGAACGACGGGTAGAAAGATGAAATCATATAAGAGAAAATAGCTTACAGAGTAGTTTGGAACTCGAAAGGAGAACCATGAATGACAAATTGGGCTATGGCATGTCGTACGTGGTGTGTCTGTATTTGAACACGTACACTAGCTTTTAACATACAATTACGGAGATACCCTTGGTCGTCCAAGGAACCTTCGCTTATTAATATGTTAAAGTGACGAAGATGGTGTTTGATTCAATACCTATATATAAAGAAAAAAAATATTCTTCATAGATCACGCCTTAAAAATATATAATAAAAATTGCAATAATAATAATAATAATAATAATAATAATAATAAAAAAAAAAAAGGAGTTATAATTAAACATGCAGAGTTTCATGAATGGTATTGAGATATTCATTGGGAGCTCGATTCAATTTCTTTTTTGCTAGTTTTCTCATTTTACTTTTCTCTCGGATCAATAACTTGTTGAGTAAAATAAGTGTGTTTCAGAAAATGCAGTCTATAATCACATTCAAGAATGCGATACATAAGTCGCAGTTTAGATTACGATTTATAAATCATATTTGTCAATTGTGAATTATAAGTCGTATTTGTCAATTGTGAATTATAAGTCGTATAAATATTATGCGACTTTATCAGTCCAATTCTCACCCAATAAGTATGATTATTAGTCATACTCATCGAATTCGAAATTTATATTCGTATCTCTCAAAAATGATGTCATATAGTCAAAAATGAGATTTATTCAAATAGGAACAGCTACGTTTTTCCCCATTCTCCATTCTCATTTGGATCCTTATTATTACATGATAAAGTTATATGTCTTTTTATTTTGATGATTTAATAAACTTCACATGAGAATCAGATAAGGAACCTGATGCAACTAGCCTCTCCGCGCTCAGAACAACAAGTCAAATGTCTGGCACAAGTTCCAATGAAATTAATTAAGGAAACAGCAGAGGGAATAGATAGATATCAGTTTCTCCGGTCATAGTACAAGTCAACTCTTACAGCTGTTAAAACTACTGCACTGCACACGCAACAGTACAGTAGCACTGTTGAAGCATGCCATGTACCGGATACTCCCTTGCATCATCTTTGATGACCTCACTTATATATTACCAATATGAGGCAAGGGATTACATATACTTGCAAACCCTAAAATATATTTACTCTCAAGTGTGCAGCCGTATTCATTCTCTCTAAGGCATTGGAAAACAAAACAACAATATAACAAAGGACCAGATCCCAGCATTGAATACATCATGTGTCCTTAGTATTGTTGTGTCTTTGTTTATGTTGTTCACTTGTAACTTCTACTCAGCTTATTTAGAAGCATCCCGTAGGACACTTTGTAAACAATAAACCTTGTGTTCGTGTTGACTAGAGTTAGTCAAAGTGGTTAGCTTTGTAATAGAGTTATTACAAAGAGGCTTGCAATATAGTTATTGTAAGTAGGTGAGGGATTAAGAATTTAATTCCTAGGTTACAGTAGGTTTTAATCTAAAGTTGCTCAGTTAGTAAAGTTGATATCCTACAAGTGTAGATCGTGATTTTTAATCCCGTGAGCTGAGAGTTTTTCACATAAATATTGTTGTGTTATTTACTTACTGCTGTGTGTTCTGTGGGAACTGATAAAGAACCAGGTTCTATATACAGTTTGGTGGACTCTTAGTTTATATCAATTGGTATCAGAGCGAGTTCATTCTATAAGGCTAACACCTAGAAAGGATTTACATGGTTGCTCCACCAAATTTTGGAGAAGGTCAATCAACCTACAGACCATCAAAATTCAATGGACAATACTATGGTTAGTAGAAGACAAGAATGCACGATTTTATCATGGATGAAGATTCGGAGCTTTGGGATGTCATCTGTGATAAATCCTTCGTCTCTATGAAGACCATTGACGAGATAGTAGTCACAGTCCTAAAGACAAGTAAGGAGTACAATGATGCCGATCGTAAAGCCATCGAGAAAAACTTCCAAGCAAAAAAAGATCCTCGTATGTGGTATTGGACCAGATAAGTACAACTGAATCTCAGCTTGTAAATCTGCCAAGGAGATCTGGGAAGTTCTCCAAACTGCATATGAAGGTACCACTCAAGTCAAGCAACCAAAAATCGACATGCTCACTACTGAGTATGAACTCTTCAAGATGAAGGAGGATGAGTCCATTCAGGACATGCATACTTGTCTTTACTTCCATCAACAATAAGTTTCATTTTCTAGGAGAGATTATCCCAAGGAACAAACTGGTCAGAAAAATACTCAGTGTGTTACCTGGTTCCTGGGAGAGCAAAGTCAATGCTCTCACGGAAGAAAAATATCTACAACAACTGACGATTCACGAACTCATTGGAAATCTGAAAATCTAGGAAATAAAGAAAAGAAGGATCATGAAAGAAGAGAACCCAAAAAAAGAAGAACCTAGTTCTCAAGGCGGACAACAGTGACTCAAGTGGTGAAGATGCAGGCATGGCCTATCTTACACGGAGATTTCAAAAAATGGTTCGTAGAAATGAAGGTATTCCTAAAAAAGGCAGCTCTAGCAAAAACACAAAAGGCTATGATGGTTGTCACAAATGCGGGAAGCCAGGTCATTTCATCAAAGATTGCCCTCTTTACAAGCATGACCATTACAAGCACAACAAAGACAAGGCGGCTAAGAGGAACCCGATCCCCGACAGGAAAATTCAAGAGAAGAGATGCCGCTGATAATATTTTGAAACAAGCTCTTGCTGCAAGAGAAGATTCCTCTAGTGAATCTGAGGAATCTGAGGGTGATGATGAACAAGGCGACACCTCCATGATGGTCGTTGAAAGCGAAGCAGCAGAATATGACTCCATATTTGCCCTGACGGCAAAATCTGATATGGATGAAGATGATGACGGCAATGCGGTAAACTTTGTGAACATTCAAAGAAATTTGAAGTCTTATTCTCAAAAGAAGTTGGTATCTTTAACTAATGTCTTAATTGATGCTTACCACAATCTCATTAATGATAAAAATGCTTTAACTGAGGAAATAGGAGAGATAGAACATGAGAGAGATGATTTACTAGTCATAGTTGTTGATTTGAAAGAAACAATAGAGGATTTAAAGAAAGAAAAAGATGTTCTAACTGAGAAAATTGGAGAGATAGAACATGAGAAAGATGACTTGTTGGTAATAGTTGTGGATCTGAAGGAGACAGTAAAGGCGTTAAAAAAGGATAATAATTCTTTAAAAACATCAATGGAAAATTTCATGAACTCCACAAAAGGAAAGGAAGTGGTGAGTGAGGCACACCTTAAGCTTAAAAATAAACTCAAAAAGGTAAAATTAAATCTTTGTGACAAACTTGAAAGAAGTTGACAACTTCAGAAAGATCTAAGCAGGGTAAAAGATGATCTCGATAAATCTCTAAAGTGGACCTGGTCCTTTGACATAATCACTTCCATGTATAAAAGTAATGGGGGGAACAGGCAGGGAATCGGGTTCCAAAAAGAAAGGGCTCCCTACAACTCATGCAGCAAGTATGTTACTGTGCCTGATAAATGACTCTGCACTCACTGTAGTAATACTGGTCATTTCAAATATTCTTGTAAAGCAAGGTTTCAGTCCCAACAGAAAAATAAATTTTTTGTTAAAAAAGTATCTACTGCTAAGGAACCTGTTTCTCTTAAAAAGAAATGTGTGATGCCTGCTCGAACAAAAAGAAGTTTAAACCGCCCCTTTCCTCATTACAAGGGACCCAAACTTGTTTCGGTTCCTAAGTCTAATCTCTGATTTCCTTATGCAGGCAGCAGTGAAAGGAAGCAGCCAGAGATGGTACATGGATAGTGGCTGCTCTAAACACATGATAGGAAGTACTGATGATTTTCTTTCACTCAAAGTCCTGCAAGGTGGGAGTGTGTCCTTTCGAAATGGCAAAAAGGTAAACGTTCTAGGAGTTGGAAAAACTGGGAAGACACTTACTCATTCAATTAAAAATTTATATTATGTGAATGGCTTGAAATATAGCCTGGGGAGTGTCTCTCAAATTTTCGACAAAGGAAACAATGAGTTCTTATCTAAGTCTTGCGCTGTCACCAATCTTGTAACTGGTGAAGTAGTTCTAGTGGCAAAAATAAACATCTATGTTGCAGACTTTGAGTCTCTGAACAGTGGTGATCATACATGTTTGAGTGTTGTTGATGATGATGTTGAACTGTGGCACAGAAGATTGGGACATGCAAGCTTTACTCTATTGAACAAGCTAATCAAGAAGGAGGTTCATGGGTTGCCGAAGTCAAAGTTCAAAGATCACAAGGCGTGTGATGCATGTGTGAAAGGGAAGCAAGTCAAGTCTTAATTCAAGCCAAAGAAGGAAGTGAGCACCTCAAGGCCATTGGATCTTCTCCATATGGATCTGTGTGGACCTATGAGGAAGCTCAGTTGAGGAGGAAAGAAGTACATCTTTGTTATTGTTGATGACTATTCCAGATTCACATGAACCTTATTTCTCAGAACCAAGGATGAAATCTTTCCAGTCTTTGCTGCATTCGTGAAGCAGATTTAAGTGAATATAAGCCATAATGTTGTGAGCATAAGATCTGATCATGGCACCGAGTTTGGCAATGCAAAATTTGATGAATTTAGTGCTGAAAATGGTATAAATCTTAATTTTTTGGCTCCCAGAACACCCTAACAAAATGATATTGTGGAGAGGAAAAATAGGACTCTTGAAGATATGGCAAGGACAATGCTAATTGACAGTGGTGTACCAAAGAGCTTTTGGGCTAAAGCAGTGAACACTGCCTATTATATGATAAACAGGTGCATGATCAGGTCTCTCCTTAACAAGACCCCCTATGAATTGCTAAATGGGAGAAAACCAAAGCTGACTTACCTGAGAGCATTTAGATGCAAATTTTTTGTTCTCAATAATGGTAAGGAAGCATTGGAAAAATTGATGCTAAAAGTGATGAAAGAATTTTTCTTGGCTATTCTTCAGAAAGTAAAGCAAACAAGGTCTACAACAAATGTGTAGAGGAAAGCATACATGTAATTTTTGATGAATCACCACTCAAGTGGGAAGGATTCACATGATGAGAATGATCAATATGGAGATTATTCAAAGTTCCCTGAAGAAGTCATTGATATGGCAAACGGGAAGGCAGATCTAATGAGTCAGGTCAAGGAATCTAGCGAAGAAAATGCAGCAGAACCTCCAGCTGATTCGGAAGAACCTGGTCCCTCCATCACAGCAACTGCAGCTGAAAGTAGAGTTGTTGCTGATGTACTAGGTACTCTTGATGTAATGCAGAGAAGTGGCACTCACACCTCCATCGATGCCAATTATGGGTCTCACATGGCGTAACCTGGTCCCTCACACGCTGAGACTCAAGTGTCTAACTAGAAGCACAAAAGCTCATATATTCTCTAAAATGTAATCACTCATTTGGATTAAGGCATTCAGACTAGATCAAAGACAAGAAAAATATTTGCTTTTTCGGCTTTTCTGTCTCAATTTGACCCGAAAAATATCAAGGAAGCTTTGAAAGATGCTGACTGAATTGTTGTTATGCAAGAAGAGCTCCATCAACTTGAGAGGAACAATGTGTGGCACCCGGTTCCTCGACCCTTAAAAAGAACAGTCATTGGAACTAGGTGGGTGTTCAAAAACAAGCTTGATGAGTTTGGCAATATAACAAAAAATAAAGCCAGACTGGTGGTCCAAGGCTATAATCAAGAGAAAGAAATTGATTATGATGAAACTTTTGCTCCAGTTGCACGAATGGAAGCAATCATATTCTTATTGCTTTTGCATCTCATGTGGAATTCAAATTGTTCCAGATGGATGTTAAGAGCGCTTTTCTGAATGGTTATTTGAAGGAAGAAGTTTTTTTCAAACAACCACCTGGTTTTGAATGCCATGAGCATCCTGAACATGTCTTGAAGCTTGACAAGGCCCTATATGGATTAAATTAGGTCCCCCGTGCATGGTTTGAAAGGTTGTCCAGGTTCCTTCTGAAGAATGGCTTCACTAGAGGGAAAATTGACAACACTTTTTTTCTAAAGAAAAGAGGGAGGAACCTGCTAATTGTGCAGGTCTATGTTGATGATATCATCTTTAGCGCAACAAATGATTCTCTTTGTGAGGAGTTTGCAAAGCTTATGGGAAGCGAGTTTGAGATGAATATGATGGAGGAACTGAACTTCTTTCTAGGACTATAAGTTAAGCAAACCTCTAAGGGAACGATGATTAGTCAGTAGAAATACATTAAGGAGCTTTTGAAGAGGTTTGAGATGGAAACTTCAAGACCATTGATACTTCTATTGCAACTGCCACTCGTCTAGACATGGACAAACATGGTTCCCTTATAAATGAAATCATGTATCGGGGTATCATTGGATCTCTCTTGTACCTAACAGCCAGCAAACTTGACATTGTGTTTAGTGCTGGGTTGTGTGCTAGATTCCAATCAAGTCCTAAAGAATCTCACTTGAAAGCTGCTAAAAGAATTCTAAGATATGTAGCAACCCCTAGGAGGATGCCACTTATAAACACTAACGTAATACTTATAAATTTAAATATTCTTTTAATAAAATAAACTAACAAAAAGAATTTAAAAAAATATGCCCATGAATAACTTCAACATACGACATCTCAATTTAGAAAAATCTCATAAAAATCTCTTTAAAATTTCAAGATATAACTATATTAAAAAAAAATGGCAACATCTATTTAAGTTAAATTAATAATTTAAAAGTTACCAAATACTTAATAAAAAATTATCATTTTCATATACTATTCAAGACTCAAACTAAGCATAAAGTCCAACTCTCAATCAAATACAAGCTAGTTAAGTCTTCAAAAAAAATCTCCCAAGTTCAATCCAACTACCAAATTTTATTAATTACAAGACTTGGTCATAAACACCCTTAAAATAGTCAAATCATTCACCAAGATTAAGTTACCAAAGTAATAGTGTCATGGCCTAATAATCATTCAAGAGTACATATCTAAGTTTATCATTTAGATCGTGTATAGGTCCCCAAAAGTCTACAAAAAAAGTTATATGCCTCTGCAAGTGTGATCTTCATCTAATCTTCAGAAGAGTCTACTTCAAATGATATCCTCAAGCATCTCCCGGCACATCACCTACGATAGTAACAAACTATCACTAAGCATAAGGCTTAGTGGCACATAAACTTAACTAACATTTTATAATAAAAGAAAGGTCAACTATGAAATGAATACAAGGATAAATTCTAGATATGAGCTTATTAAAATCAACATCAAGTACTTAATGAAGGTACAATCATCTCAAGGGCTAAATACCAAACCATAAAATAGTTCAAGATACCATTATTCAAAATCTCAAATGTCAAGAAGATTTTCAACTGTAATCCGAGAAAGTCCACCGATTAATTGATTCGCCCAACACATGCATCATGCAATTACATCAAAGTAAAATCAAGTAACAAGAAGGACCGGAGTCCTAGATCAAGTAGGGTCGTCACCCAATTATCAAGAGAATCAAGAGCCATATTGAAAGTGGCCTTCCCATCCATACTCAAATGGAGAAAGTCCATGATTAAGATGGAATGTGAATCCAAAGTCAAGATGGGTCAAGATCCAAACAAAAGGCATGTCAATATAAGTGACAAAGTCACTATCACAAGAGGGATAAAATCCCAACAAGAATGCAATGATGCTCGAGCAATCCG
Organism: Nicotiana obtusifolia; assembly: GCA_002018475.1. Taxonomy (NCBI): domain Eukaryota; kingdom Viridiplantae; phylum Streptophyta; class Magnoliopsida; order Solanales; family Solanaceae; genus Nicotiana; species Nicotiana obtusifolia. The sequence continues at coordinate 44,453 of MCJB01018672.1, read as the reverse complement.
TATATATGGGCGAGTTAAATTGTCTTACAAAAATACTTCACGTGGCACTCATATGGTTTTTAACATATTCATAACTCAATTATAAAATTGTACCCTCAATGACCACTAATAAATCAAAATGCCTCAAGATTATTCTTTCTCAACCAACAAAGCAAGTAAACTAGTAAAGTAGCTACAAAGTCAATATGACAACAAATTTAAAGTAAGGTAAATTTCACCAAACTTTAACCACTTACAATATCTCAACAAATTAAATTGAAAGAAACCTTGGAGCTTTAGTGTTTCTAAAGCTCAAACGATATCAAGGGATTTAAGATTTTCTAAGCAAAGAAAAGGCCAATTTTCCTAAGGTGTGCTCCTTAGCTTGAACGAATGTCTCTTGTACCTTAAACACGTAATCAACACACACTTAAGGTCTGAAATTTAAAGATGTTTAGACCAAATCATGACGAATATCAAAAGGGGGACTAAATGGGTCACATCTATTTAATAAAAATCTGGCAGCAACTATGCCCTGTATTTCAACCCCTTTTTTACATAGTATACAGCAGAACTGGCCATTTTGGTCTTCATAACAATTGTAGAACTATGTCTTATCTTTCTACAGAATTTTGAAGCTACAAACTGAGTTTTAGAGAAAAAGTTACGCTCCAAATACTAATTGATGCCTAGTTCAAAAACGGGATTAAATCTCTTACTCTCAAAATCTTTAGTTCTCTAACAACAGACTTAATAATTTCACCAAAATATGTTGAACAAGAAGATTACCATAAGTTTGAGAGAGTTTCTCCACAAATCCAAACCTAGGGTTTCAAATAAGATAATATTCCAACATATATTCAAAAGATAATGACTAAAAATTTTATGAAATCAAATGTGATCTTGATGGTAATGGGAGAATGGTACTTGTGTGGATTGAGAGTTCTCCAATAAAAGCGCTAGAAGAAAGAAGAGGAAGAAGAAAATATCTTATGAGTGAGAGGAAGAGATTTTGCTAATAAAGGGTTTATCTTCGAAATAGGTAGAAGATAGATATTGTTTTTATCAAATGGGTCAAAAAAATAGATTTCAAGGATCCAATAGGATATAATAAGTATTTTTCTATTCCCCCTTTTTTTTTATCATATAAGGTAGAAAAATTAAATTTAAGAAAAGTGATAAAACATTATCAATAAAAATAAGATCACCTAAATACACATAATTTTTGTATAAAATTCAGGGTGTTATAAGATATCTCAAAGGAACGCATAATTTCGACTTAATTGGGTATGCTGATGTTAATTATGCTGATTATTTGGTGGATAGGAAGAACACATCTGGCATGGCATAATTATAGGATCATGCTTGATTTCATGGGGTACAAAGAAATAAAATTATGTGGCTCTCTCAACTACAGAAGTTGAATATGTAGCAGCTGCCTCATGTTGTGCTCAACTACTGTGGATCAAACAACAATTAGAAGATTTTGGTGTATTTTCTGACTGTATGCCACTACTATGTGACAACAAGTGCCCTCAATATGGTGAAGAATTCGGTTCATCATAAGATGACAAAGCATATTGATGTGTGACACTATTTCGTGAGGGACAATGTTGAAAATGGACTCATCTGTATGAAGTTCTGCAAGACAGGGGATCACGTAGAGAGAATTTTGAAAAGAATCAACTAGAGCTGGGATTGATCAAGTTGAACTGAGAACCTGGTCCCTCTATGACCGGCTATGAAAGGATGGTAAGGTGAATTGCTATAAAGTATTTTGTGGCAACTAACTCAATTCTATACCATTATAGGTAAACACGCATGGCAACTACAGGACAAACAAGCAGCTAATGACATTAGAATTTGTTAGAAGGATGATGCTCATATTTGCAAAATTAGTCAGGGAACCTAGTTCCCATGACTCAGGTTAGTAGTTCCTCTTACACTCCTACGCATTTCGAACTACTAGTGTGCCACGTCATTAATTGTTTTCTCCCTTTCCTATATCTCTTAAACCCAAACGTCACACACGTCACAAATCGACGCATCTACCTGTTCAATCGCGTCCATTTATAACCTTCCCTCTTTTCCCTCTAAATATCCCTAAAAAGACAAGTCTCCCTCATAACTGTCTATATCAAAGCCACCAAACTCTCCCTCTCTTTGAAAACCCTCTCTTCTTTGTCTTCACTCTCAAAAATCCACCATGTCTTCACAACAATCTGAGTCTCCAAAGACCACCACTGAAATCCTTGCTCTGTCTTCGTCCCACAAAGCACAGCCATCAGGATCGAAGCCCCAACTTTCACCTGCTAAAATCCAAATTTCTAACCAACCACCACCTACCGTCTCCTCCCCCACTCCATCAAGTTTTGGTTCCCATCACAGCCGGAAAAATCACATTCCTAAGAAGTTTTTTGTCTTCGACCTCTCATTCTACTACCACAGAGAAAATGGAAGCAGAGGGACTGGTGGAAGGAGAAGAAGGTGCAGAGGTTTCTTATCAACGCATTGAGGAAGAAGTGTGGACAAAGTGGTTGTCACTGGTCTGGGTGGAGATGTGTCAGCATCTGGTGTATCTGACACCTCCACAGTTCAAGGGTTTGATCTAAGTTTTCTGTCGTCATCGGGTAATGCTCCACTCGCTCTTACTGACTTTGCATAGTTGGAAAATGTGGGTGAGAAAGAAGAAGTTGAAAATATTTTGGCTATTGCGGCTGAAGGGAATTCGGTTGGGGATTCCGTGTGTGGTTGTGTGAATGTTGGGTTCAGGGTGAAGAACGAGGGAATGGGGACGGGAATGGGGAACTGGTGCCTCAAGGTGACATGGCACCAGTCAATACTACATGGGAGCCAACAGAGGGACATGTTCGCTCTGCCCAAGAGTAGTTCTCTGCTCCTACTTGGGATGAAAATCCATGCTCTACTAAACAGCCCCTCGATAGTACTGACCCTACCCCTTCCCCTCACCTTGATGCAACCCCTTTAGATACTATGTATCATGAAATGAAGTCTGCGTTAGAAGAAGACAGAGATGAAAGTGAGGAGGACTACGACAATGTGTTTATAGCCTAGTTTATCGCTGCTAGGAGTGGTATTGCAGCTACTCAAAGTCTGTTCTTAAAAGACCCACCACTAGCCAGCAGAAAAAGGTTGCCCTTGACAATGTTTTAAAGGAGAATAAGGAGAAAAAGAAGAGAAGAAGACTGGTGAAAAGTGTATTAGTTGATGCGGAGGATCTACCTCCGACAAATGTTATGGAAGTTGAGGATGAAAAGGTGAATGAGGAACTTGCTTCCCTTGTCTGTAAATCCTCTAAGAAGAATGTGTCTGTGAAACAGAAGAAGGTATCATCTGTAACGGTTGTTGAAACTGGTGGTGAAGAAAGTGTTGAGAAGAAGGAGTCTAGTGAAAAGGAGAAGTCTGCTAGGAAGGAGAAAAGTGTTGGGAAAAAGAAGTCTCTCAATAGAAAGCCAAACGGCGGTGAGGAACTTGGTTCCTCAAAGAGGGCGAGAGTTGATGTGTCTGAGATTGAAAGGAAAGCAAAGCCGAAGACGCAAAAATTCCTGTAGGGCAGAGTCTTTGATACTGAAATTTTTGACAAGTCAGGCATGAGGCAGTTGGTTAAAATCTGCGAATTCCAAAAGTGGACTCATCTCTTTACTGTTCAAAGTCCAAAAGTTTATGCAAAGGAAGTTCGTAGTTTCTATGCTGATCTGTTCACTGTGGAAGGTGACATCATCTCCTTAAAGGTCAATGAGGTGGACTTTGTAATTAATGAGTCTGTGCTCGGAGATATTCTTGAGGTGCCTGCTGAGAGGCTCTTAACTGTTTAGGGGATCTGTTCCCCAAATTTTAGGAAGCTTATTCTAAAGCCTCAAGTTGTTTAGGAAGGGGAACGAGTGCACAAGAAGGCACTGCTTCCAGAATACCAACTTTTGTTTGAGTTGGTAAACAAGGTCCTATTACCACGAGCTGAAACACGATCCATTGCATCTATAACGGACCTGCTTCTTTTGGAGGCATTGGACGGATATACTACCATCAATCTGCCCGAGATTCTGATTGAACACATGAAGAAGGTGGCAGGCTTCAAGGATGGAAACCTATGGGTTCCTGCTCACAAAAGTCTTTGAACGTTTTAAAGTCCCCTTAGGGAGAGCAGCTGTGGGAACTCGTAAGAAAATGTTTTCAGTGAACACCTTGTAGGAATGCGAGTGTATTGATAAAAAGGGGGGAGTTGGTAGTAGTTCCATAATCTCTCAACTAATCGATGCTCATAGTGCTGCTAATGAGGAGCTCAGGAGGCTGAAGGCCCAGAATGTCATTCTTGAGAGTAAACTCAATCAAGCCAGCACGGAACTTGGTTCTAACAGTGCTCAGGGTGCAAAAGTTGCCCGCTTGACGGCTGAGGAAACAGGTGGAGAACCTGAAAGAGTAGCTGATCAATAAGCAGAAGGCTGCTAATGCTCGTGTGGATGGTCTCCTCAAGGCTCTTGCTCCTTCGTCTTTGCCTTCCTCTTTCAGTGCCCCCAAAATTGTCCCCTTGTCAGTGTCTCGTTTGTCAGTCCCTACCAAGTCTACAATGTTTTTTTTGTTCTCTGTTCCCCATAGTTGTGGTACTCTAGTAATATTTATTTAGTGAATACTTTGTAATGATGGTACTGCTACTTGTTTTTCTTCTTCTTAAATTAATGAGCATCTTAGTCCTTTTTCTAATGCATGTTATACTCTTGTGTCTTGTTTTTAGCTATATTGTGTGCACACAAGTGGCATGAGTTAACTTTGCTAGACTTCTTTTTGCGTTACTTGTATAATTCTTTCTATGATACCAAAAGGGGAAGAAAATTGAGGGAAAATAGGTTTTTAGGGGGAATATGGCTATTCTGCAGGGGGAACAATATGAATATCTGGTTCTAAAGGGAGTATCAATTCTAAGTTTATCATCATCAAAAAGAAGAAAATTGATAAGTTATGTGTCTTTTTATTTTGATGATTTAACAAACTTCACATGAGAACCAGATAGGGAACCTAATATAACTAGCCTCTCCGCGCTCAGAACAACAAGTCAAATGTCTGGCACAAGTTCCAATGAAATCAGTTAAGGAAACATCTGAGGGAACAGATATATATCAGTTCATCCGGTCACAGTACAAGTCAACTCTTACAGCTATTAAAGCTGTTGCACCGCATACGCAAAAGTGCAGCAGCACTGTTGAAGCATGCTGCGTACCGGACACTCCCTTGCATCATCTTTGATGACCTAACTTTTATATTACCACTATGAGGCAAGGGATTACATATACTTATAAATCTAAAAAACATATTTACTCTTGTGCAGCCGCCTTCATTCTCTCTAAGGCATTGAAGAACAAAACAGCAACATAACAAAGGTTCAGATCCCAGCATTGAATACATCGTGTGTCTTTAGTATTGTTGTATCTTTGTTTATGTTTTTCACTTGTAACTCCTACTCAGCTTATTTAGAAGCATCTCGTAGGACACTTTGTAAACCATAAACCTTGTGTTTGTGTTGACTAGAGTTAGTCAAAGTGGTTAGCTTTTTAATAAAGTTATTAAAAAGAAGCTTGCAATATAGTTATTGTAAGTAGGTGAGGAATTAAAAGTTTAATTCCTAGGTTACAATAGGTTGTAATCTAAAATTGCTCAGTTAGTGAAGTTGAAATCCTACGAGTGTAGGTCGTGATTTTTAATCTCGTGAGCTGGGAGTTTTCCACGTAAATATTGTTATGTTATTTACTTACTGTTATGTGTTTTGTGAGAACTGATAGAGAACCAGATTCTCTATACAGTTTGGTGGACTAGTTTACATCGTTACATTTTAATATCCTTATCAAAATTGTATCTCTTCAATTGTTTTTGCATTCTCGATTCTCATTTGGATGCTTATTGTTACATATAATTTTTTAATCCAAATTTATTTCTTCAATTATAATTCTCTGATAGAAGTCGATTTTTTTAATATTAAATAAAAGTTTCTAATATTTTCATATTCCTATTATATCTAACAACCAGAGCTTGTACAATATTTGAGAAAAACCAAAAATATTTATTTTGATAAACTTACGAGGTGGGGGTAACACTACCATAATTATGTACATAATCAATAACTACAGAGACAGAGATCCTTTTGCTTTTTATTTGAGACTTCAAACAGATTTGCTTTCCCTCTATTGGGGTTGCAAATAAACCAAATCCAATTATTTATAAAAAGATGGAGACAAATACACCGAACCTTGTAATGTATTATGTAATATTATTCCTAGATTAACTTTGTTTTTGTTCCTTTTAAAAGCCATTTATGATCTGCATATCAGTTTTATACCAAATGTGAACTTGTTCTAGCTCATCGGAGAGCTCATTCAATTTTTTTTCTCTTTCATTCAAAAAATTTCCTTTCGTTGTTTCAAGAGTTTATTGAGATTTTTGTGGATCAATGCTTCCCTCTTTATGGTTACAATTAAAATCAAAAGTTGACATGCTTGAAACATAAAGTTCGAAATGGAATGGGTTCTAGCCTTTGGGCTTAGTTGCCTTCTAGGCTTCTTCCTTTACCGGGAAAAGCTTTTATATAAGGGGACGTTCACGTAAATAGGTGGGCAAATTCATTATTTATTTTTCCTAGCTAGTATACATAAATTATACACTGATTATATATAATTAGTACATATATTATAAATGAATTATACTTATATTATATATCCGCCTGCTATTTTTAGTTTAAGTAGTTTGGTGGACGACTAGTTAGGTCAATTCTTCTTATATTATTAAGACCGTACTTTCAAAATGACATAAAATATATTATGTTTAACCCATATTACATAAAAGTGTTACTCTTTGAAGAGACAAATAGTTCCTTGTTTATATAGTGATTTTTTCCAACATTTTAAAATAGCTTACTCATAAAGTAAAAATTTGTGAGGTAGAGTACTATTTGTGTAGATCATAAGTATTATCATGGCCGACTTTCCATCCATGCCCCATGACCTCTTGGACGGGCCCCATGGCGTCCTAGCAAGCCTTCCAACGCCTAGCGCTATGGACAGCCCGTAGTCTTGGCCGCGCTAAGTGACAAGCGCGCATGTGCCTATGTCGCCCCATCGATAGCCCTCGCCAGCGCGCAGCCACAGGCAGATGCCAACAGCGCTGCGCGCGCAAACTATAATGCTAAAAACAAGGTTGCTGCGAACAGGCTTGCTTCTGCTTTGTAGTAATCTAAGTCATTTCTATTGTAAATATAGAGTAGCTTTACTTCATGTATTTTCATTATGTCTCTCTAGCTTAGTTATGTCAAGTCATATAACTTTGGTTTATTTTTTTAAGCATTATTAGGGAGGATCAAGCAATCAAACTATCTAGCAAGCAAACAATTCTCAATACTGGTGTCTCTCCCCCTCAACACCGTGTTGCTTTTCTGTAATAGCTTTCATTAATGCAATCAAGCTTTCTTTCATTCTCAATTCTCTTTTCTGTTCTCTCAACTGCTCTTGATATTGGTTTTCTGTACGGCACTGACAATCTCGTCTAGCGTACGGAGGGGACCCAGTTGGCGGATAGTAACTGCACGAACATCAGTTGATTACCCTTACGTCGCTCTTCCAAGAAATCTCAAGAAGGCGCCGTGTAACAGTTGGTATCAGAGTCTAGGCTCGACATTGGACGAGGTAACACATTGCCATTACCACCATTTCTGACCATGGTGAATCATGGGGACCGCATTGCGTCCCTTGAAGAGATGGTTGACGTATTACTGCCTATCGTGAATATGGTGCTTGATCTAAGAACTAGCCAAGTGCAAAGGTTGGACGACCTGGATCGCAGTATGCGGTAGGCCGAAGGTGACATTGCGAACATCAGTCGCAACTCTGAAGAAGACCGACAAACTGCAGCCATAGAGGCAGCCGAAAATTTTTGGTAAATTTAAGGGCCTCCAACAGGAGTGGACCAAGGATTTAGACTATAGGAAACAAGAGGCGGACATGGTGACTGCCATGCAGCAAACCATAGACAACTTGACAAGCCAGTTCAATGTTGTCAATGCTGCACTACAAGGCCTACTTCGAGGAGGCAGAAACCAGAGTGGGGTGCTGTGAACCTCGCGCGGAAAAGTTGAAGATTCCTGAGAGAAAACCATACAATGGAGCTCGGAATGCCAAGGAAGTGGAGAACTTCATCTTCGACGTTGAACAGTATTTCGATGTCATGAGGGAGTTAGAAGAAGCAAAAAAGGTAGCAACTGCTTCCATGTATCTTCAGGGTGATGCTAAACTCTAGTGGCTAGTGAAATACAAAGCCATCAGGACCGGTGAAGATACTCCCGAGACATGGGTAGAACTAAAGGCAGCCATATATATGCCTACAGTTCTTCCCCAAAAATGTTGAGTACCATGCGCGGAGAAAACTACGGGAGCTCAGCCAAAACCAAGTTAGTGCAGGATTACGTGCGGGAATTCTCCGCGCTCATGCTGAACATACAGGATATGAGGGAAAAATACAAACTATTCACATTCATAGATTTGAAACCTTATGTCCATATAGAGCTGGAGAAAAAATGGGTAGACATTTTACCAAAGGTGAACCAAGCAGCGGAATGCCTTGGGGACTATCAAGTAGAAGCTCAAATGGATAGGCTTCAACCACCTGTCCGTGGAGGATACAAAGGGGGCCAACCTAGAAATGGTGGCCTAGTAGAAGTGGAGGAGATCGGAGTGCAACCAAATCTAAGACTCCTTACTCAGGCAGCATTAGTGTTGCATCTCACAACAATGACTGGGGGAGGAAGCCCCCTTCCGAATGCCGTCATTACAGCAGGCCACATTGGAACAACGAATGCCCACAGGCACAGATGAATTCCTATCAAACTTTTGATGATGGGACGGATGATGACACCGATGATGATGACTAGACATAACTAATAGGTGCCTTCAACGCACTTGTTTGTTCTATTTCTGAGGCCTTAGTGGGAACCAGTGCCAGTATCCATAAGAAAATGACCCATACCCAACCACCAAGAAAGGGAAAATAAGGCGGATGAGGGGCCTCCTCTTAACCAAGAGAAGACCTTGATGTTCGTCGAGATAAAAGTTAATGGCAAGCCTATTCAGATGACGATAGACACGAGCGCTACTCACAACTGCTTAGCCTCAACTCAGGTAGAGTGCCTTGGTCTAGTTGTGGGATAAGGCAGAGGTCATGTTAAGGCTATCAACTCACCGCCTCAGCCAGTAGGTGGAATAACCAAAGTAGTGCCAGTGAAGCTGGGTCCTTATAAAGGAAAATTCAACTTGCGCGTGGTGATCATAGATGATGTCGAGATGATAGTTGGGTTGGAATTCATGAGGCAAACCAACACCATTCCTGTACCTTATGCAGATATGCTACTGATGATAGGAGCCAATGGGGCCAAGCCCTATATTATCCCATGCACAATCAAAAAGATGGCCGGGAGAACATCTCGGCCATATAGTTGAAGAAGGAAGTCAAAAGACATGAACCTATGTTCTTGGCTACCCTTTGTATTAAACATATTGAATGCTCTTCGGGTCCCAATCCTGTACAGGTGAAGGAGCTGCTAAGGGAGTCTGAAGATGTCATGCCACAAAACATGCCAAAGTAACTCCCGCCTAAGCGCACTATAAACCATGAGAATGAGTTGGTGCCGGGTGCGAAGCCACCTGTCCGGGCGCCTAACAGAACGTCACAACATAAACTCGCTGAGCTTTAGAGACAGTTGATGGAAATGCTAGACACAGGGATTATTGTGCCCTCCAAGTCCCCTTATAGGTCTCCTATGCTATTCAAAAAGAAACAGGATGGCACCCTACGACTCTGTGTGGATTATCAGGCCGTAAACAAAATCATCGTGAAGAACAAGTACTCTATCCCGCTAATGGGAAACTTGTTCAATAGACTGGGTGGTGCTACATTGTTCACCAAAATAGACCTGAAAACAGGCTACTGGCAAGTCCGAATTATGGAGGGAGATGAACACAAGACGGCCTGTGCGATAAGATATGGGTCATACGACTTCCTGGTCATGACATTCGGCTTGACTAATGCTCCAGCCACATTTTGCACCCTGATGAAGCAAGTCTTCCGAGAGTACATTGACAAATTCCTAGTGGTCTACTTGGACAACATTGTGGTATATAGCAAACCACTGGAGGAACACCTAGAGCACCTGGGAAAGGTCCTAGCCGGACTGCGGGAGTACAAATTAAATGTGAAGCTATCCAAATTCTCCTTCACCCAAAAACAGAAGATTCAGGCTATCACAGATTGGGCGCCGCCTAAGGATATCCATGCCTTGAGGGTGTTCCTTGGCCTATGCAACTTTTATCGACGGTTTGCGAAAAACTACTCTCTCATTGCAGTGCCATTGATAGAACTTCTAAAGAAGGTCACGCCTTGGGATTGAGGTCCCAAGTGAGTGGAGGCCTTCAACGTATTGTAAGCTACTATGTCTAGTAGCCCCGTCTTGGCCCTCCCTGATTTGTCCAAGCCGTTCGAAGTACAAACGGATGCCTCTGACTATACTCTAGGCGGAGTCCTGCTACAGAGGGGCATCCAATGGCATACGAGAGCCGAAAATTGAAGGATGCAGAATAACGTTATGCCGCCACGAAAAGAATTATTGGTTGTCGTCCATTGCTTACGCCTTTGGAGGCACTATCTGCTGGGAACCTAGTTCGTGGTCAAGACAGACAACAAAGTTATTAGCCATTTCATGACCCAGCCAAAGCTGAATGGCAGACAAGGCAGGTGGCAGAAACTCCTAGCAAAATTTCACTTCAACCTAGAACACCGAAGTGGGAAGACCAACAAAGTGGTTGATGCGCTTAGTGGAGATTTGATCTAGCATCGGTGTGCCCACTCGCCACCCTAAGGGGGAGCGAAGTGGCCACCACTATAAAAGATCAGATACAGGATCTACTCACCAAGGATCCTGCTGCACAGTATTTGGTTGATTTGGTAGGACAAGGCAAGACTTGTCAGTTCTATATGGAAGATGTGTTCCTGAAAGTGAAAGGAAACCGACTTTATGTTCCTAAAGGAGGAGATTTTTGAAGGAATCTTCTGATAGAATGCCATGATACTTTATGGGCCAGCCATCCAGCTGAAGAACGCACCACGACGTTGTTGGGTCGTGCTTATTATTATCCTCAAATGGCTGATAACGTTGCTCAGTATGTGAAGACTTGTCTACTATACCATAAAGACAAGTCAGACCGCTTAACACAAGCGGGACTTTTGGAGCCACTGCCTGTTCTAAAAAAGACCTTGGAAAGTGTGTCACTAGACTTCATTACCTGATTGCCCAAAGTCAAAGACCTTAAATCTATCTTGGTTGTGGTAGATCGATTTTCCAAATATTCTACATTTATAGCAGCCCCAAAGTATATATCAATAGAAGATACAGCTCAACTCTTCTTCTCTTATGTTGTCAAATATTGGGGCACGCCAGCTTCACAAGCAACTTTTGGACTCAGCTTTTCAAGTGCCTCGGGTCCAAGTTGAGCCACAGTTCAAGTTTTTATCCGCAATCTTATGGCCAGATGGAGCGGTTCAACGGCATGCTGAAGGAATATCTCCGTCATTTTGTTACCGGATCGCAGAAGAATTAGGTGAAGCTTGTGGATGCTGCTCAACTGTGTTTCAATTCACAAAAGAGCTCGAGTACAAACAGAAGCGCTTTTGAAATTGTTACCGGACAACAACTGCTACTCTCATACACTGTAAATGCCTCAAACATGTCAAAATCTCCTCGAGCTACTAGCTTCTCGAAGGAATGCAAGCGAAATTTAGAGATAGTGCGAGCTATCTTGTCAAAGCCCAAAAGTGGATGAAAAAGCATGCTGATCAAAATCATCGTTTTGTTGAATATCAAGTAGGAGACAAAGTAATGGTGAAAATCCCAAGCGATATTTGTTTGCAGGGTTCCATGACCGTCGCCTATTACAAAAGCACATTGGACCCTTGTCCATTGAGAAGCGCATTGGGAAAGTTGCATACCGGGTGGATACCCCAGCCTGGTGGAAGATTCTTCCAGTGTTCCATGTCAGCCTTTTAAAACCTTTTCGGGAAGATGTGGAGGATCCTTCGCATAGCCAACTCACAATACCCAGTATTCGAGACCCTAATTCAACCGGGAAAAGGCAAGTGGAAGCTATTCTCGATGGTCGAGTGATTCATGCTTCAAGGAAATATCATCAAGAGTTCTTGGTGAAGTGGCAGGGTTGTGATACATAGGAGAATACTTGGGAGAGGGGAACAAACATCAAAGCCTAAGAGCTTGATCGAAGATTATCTTGCAAGTAGGGCGCCGATGACGTCGCCAACTTAGGTGGGGGAGAATGTCGTGGACGGCTTTCTAGCCATGCCCCACGACCCCTTGGACGCGTCCCAGCAAGCCTCCCAACGCGTAACGCTATGGACGCGCCCATGACGTCCTAGCAAGCGTCCCAACACCTAACGCCATAGACGGCCCCATGGTCTTGGCCGCGCCAAGTGACAAGCACGCATGTGCCTATGTCGCCCCACCGATAGCCCTCGCCAGCGCACAGCCGCAGGCAGATGCCAACAGCGCCGCGCGCGCAAACTCTGATGCTAAAGACAAGGTTGCTGTCAAAGGACTTGCTTCTGCTTTGTAGGAATCTAAGTCATTTCTATTGTAAATATAGAGTAGTTTTACTTCATGTATATCCATTATGTCTCTCTAGCTTAGTTATGTCAAGTCATGTAACTTTAGTTTATTTTTTTTAAGCATTATTAGGGGGGATCAAGCAATCAAACTTTCTAGCAAGCAACAATTCTCTGTACTGGTGTCTCTCCCCCTCGACACGGTGTTGCTTTTCTGTAATAGCTTTCATTAATGTAATCACGTTTTCTTTCATTCTCAATTCTCTTTTTAGTTCTCTCAATTGCTTTTGACATTGGCTTTCCCATATGGCACTGACAATCTCGTCTAGCGTACGAAGGGGACCAAGTTGGAGGATAGTAACTGCACGGACATCGATTGTTTAGTATTACATCGCCCTTCTAAGAATTTTCAGGAAGACGTCGCATAACAGTACGTAGGGTTTATGTCAAAAAGCTAGAGGAACTGGCATCAATCTTCTCATTAAAAATTAGATGATCTGATCCTCATACTTTAAAATCCCGTCAGACACATGGCATTACACATTTTCATTGTTAAACAATCTAGTTGGACTGCGATTGAAAAATATTAAGAATTAACTCAGCCATTTCAGCCTAAACAAGATTTTTAAGTGAATGGTGACTTGAAGTTGGGGGAAATCTATTCAGCTTTGGAAGCTTTTAATTAAACAGAACCAATAAAATCGGTACTTCATATATCAGTTAACCAAAGTCTAAGAATAACTTATCAAAGTTATTGGAAATCCATGTCGATAGATGTATCTATTATGTGTATGTGTTAAAGCAAACAGCCAATTACAGGTTTGGGTGGAAACAGGCAGATATGAACCAATAACGTCATCTCGTTATCATCAAAGGTTATAATAGAGTAATAAATATTCATTTATCTTATCAGAACTTTCGGATTATAACCGTGGGTATGAAGTCGTTTTTGGTAAAAAACGGTTTACTCTCTTTGCAGACTTCCTGATGTGAATCTGGATTAAACCACAAAATGAGTATCAGACAACAACAACAACAACAATAACAACAAAATCAGTATAATTCTACAAAATGAGATCTGAGAAGAGTAGAGTATACACAAATTTTACTCCGATATTTATGAAGGTAGAAAAATTATTTCCAATAGACCTACGACGCAGAAAAAAAAAAAAAAAAAAAAA